>JAGDQP010017611.1:21926-37028 GCA_022664845.1 Lepisma saccharinum | reverse complement strand
TCTCACGAACATGTTGCAAGATTATACAGTGAAAATGACCTTTTCTCCTCTTTGATAGAAAACAAGTTATTCGCATAACGTCGCTGAATTTGCAATACCTTAAAAGTCAAAAATTGAGTTTTTGGTGTCATTCGAAAGAGAAAACTCTCCTTCTTTTGAAACCACAGCTACGTGTAAATTGTTTCATCCAATGGTTTTAAATTAAAAAAAATATCTGCTGTGCTTGGTTTCGTAACTCCTGTTAAATGGAAAATAAGACTTTTACCATTTTACCTGGTGAAATGTAATTGATTATACTTGCTAATAGATATTCCCATTACTCACGGTAATTAACATTCATATATATCGAAATAAGTAAAAATAACAGGTAACTTCAAAAACATATTTATTGCTCTCCTGAAAAATTTGTTAAAATGCACAAAGCAGGTATTGTAAACTCAGAGATGATATTAATCTCTTTGCACAAGCTCTTTTCAATGCGTAACACTGCTAAGAGTTAGTGCCACCTGTATTTGCTTTTATTATTTCCTCTCTTTATAGAAAATTATTAGTTATTACGTAATATACACTAATTCTATCTAGGACAATAAAAGGGGCTTCGTGGAACTGGACTATCGATACTTATGGTGTGAAGAAGAATATTTGGAACGGAAAATAATTTGAAAACTTTAAACAGACAATTCGATAGTTTTTAGTTAGTTTATTTTTTATTTGAATTTATTGACGGCCTTCAGGCGTTTGTGGATCAGGCCGGATAACATTTGATACTGTTGGAACTATTCCCCGAATTTCTATCACACACAACGGTAAAAAAATACACTTGGACTTATTGAGTTCTAAAGCACTTTGCTAGGAAACCATGTCATACACAGCTTTTCAAAGTCCCAGTTCACATTGGTAATACAGTTCAATCTTTAATTAACGACAGTAGCATTTTGTGAGTATATATATAATCTTTACAAACCGAATATCTACAGAGATAATCGAGTTCAAAATTACAGCGACAGTCACGTTATTTAAAGAGTTTACCTCAACAGTAGACTGTATATATCAGCACTGAGTGAAAAGGAGCTTTTACTTACTTTTTGATGTTGGATATTTTTACCCAATCAAAAATAAAAATATTATTTGAAAATCCAGACGAGTTACTGAACACTGACTGTTTACAGAAGCTGTCACGTTTCCTAAACATACTTTCAGTCAGTACTGCCACCCACATAACATCTATGTTGATTTGGTTAGTGTTAACAAGAACGTGTTGATACAAATTGTAAATTAGATAAACTTAGAAATGTCGATAAATTTAAATATCTACTAAAAATAAGAAACGGAAATATATATAAACGAAATGTCTTCCGAAATGCACTAGAAAAAAGATAATTGTACTCGGGATCGTTCCCTGTAAGTCCGACGCACTCCCGATTGAGCTAAATCTGAAGTTCTTGACGGATCTTTTTAATATATTGTTTAATACTAGCGTCCCTCATACCTGTTGGGCATGACAGTGTGATCTGATATTTAGGACTTTCTGTGAACGCTCTTTCCATATTTCAGCTTTCATGCACTGTAGATTAGGACCTGTATTACTCTTAAATATGTCTGTGATTGATATGTAGGCTGTAAATGTTTTGAAATGCAAAAATATATACAAAACATTATTAGATATAGAGTCTATTCCTTTCGTATGAGTTGCCAAAGTAACGTATCAACAACTGAACCTATAATAAAAATGGACGCGAAAATGGAGAGAGTGGTAGCTTTGCTGAAAGAAGGTTATAGCGTACGACAAGCAGCATTACGGTATGGAATACATCCCAGAAAAGCTCAGCGTTGGATTCGCCGTTTCCGCGAAACCGGTAATTTGCAGCGCAATCATAGTCCTGGCAGACCAAGAATATCAACGTGTGATGAGGACCGCCGATTGGTAGCCGAGGCTATTCACGGCCACTGTCTACTGCTCGCACACTGAAAGCAGCAGCGCAATTTCCGGGTTTACAGTTAGGAGGTTCAGGGAGGCCAATTTGTTTGTCCGGCATGCTGCACTAAAGGAATCTCTCAGGCCGGAGCACATTAGACAGCGTCTTGCATTTGCACAAGAAAACTTGGAACGGAACTGGAAGGAAACATAGTGAATAATGGTATATCATAGATTATGTTATTTTAATGTGGTCGGTAAAAGAGTAAGATTATTGGACGCTATTTGCGATATAAATAGTAGGTGACACTCAAGCAACAAATAAATTGTATATAACAAAGGCTTGCATAGAATTATTCTCTCACTATTTTTTTTTAATATTTAGTAGCATAAAGCATCTCAATACATTTTTCAGCATCTATTGCCATTATTTTGTTGCTATTGCATATTGGATAAGTTAGTGTCTGATATTCAAACTGGATGCATAACACTGAAAAATTGTCAGGAATCAATTACAGACCACACGAAAATAACGTTACTTGTCCATTTTGAGATTAGAGTGCCATCAGTTAGCTTTCTGAAGGGCCTCTTTAACAAGCTATCAATGCATGAAGAGAACATGCATAGTCCGTCCATTATAAGCAAATCTTTATTTAATGTTCAGGTGTACCTAATGCTAATTCTGAAATTTTAAAACGATCTCCTGTAAAATCAATAAAATGCACAAAACAAGATATTTTCTTCTCGTCTTCAGTTGTAATCAAAATACTAAAAACTTTAAAGAAGAGAACGTTATTATAATTATAGATTAGCTCAATGGTTGGAAAATATTAATATGTTTAAAGCAAGATACTTAATTACGTCAGATGTGGTATTAGTGAATCGTGTGTTAGAAGCAAATGATACAATGGAAGAAAAATGTATTGTGGACAGCAACAAATGTGAACACTGGAATGAACAGGACTCGTTAATTCATAGGTTAACCTCTTGTAATAATGCCTTGGTTATATCGTAATGTTTTATCTATATATTTACACAAGAAACAAGAACATCTACTTAAAATACTATAACTAAGAACACTGTATATCAATCATGACGAAACGAATCACTCAGATGCAGGAGATGGATGTCTTACCACATCTGACATATTTCCCAGAATCGCACCTTCGGACCATCATCTATTCCGTTAAGTGTGGCAGTTCCTTCTATGCCAGCGCGAAACTGAATCCTTAGTTTGATGTTTTCTTCGCTCAGAAACCAGAAATTGACTGCGGAGTTCTCTGAACGATGAGAGACAGTTGTGAAGAATGGTAGAGAATATATTATTTATTAATGTTCTGGAATCAGTATTTCTTGATTCGTGGTTAGTGCTTTAATGGAAGGTTAAAAACAACAACACAATTTCTGCACGAACCAAATAGTTCACAGTACGTCAAACTTTTCTTACGCGTTAAATATTACCTTATCTTAACATTCGACGTTACAGCCCTGGGTGAGCCCTGGCATCCTTGGCGATCAGCCTCCACTGCTTTCTGATCTTCATTTTCTCCATCCATTCCTTGACTTCCATTATACGTAGTTCGTTTTGCTCGTTCTCCAGCCAGCGTTCTAGGCCTTCCTCTTATTCTTGTTGTGTACAGCATTCTTTGAGCATTCTATTGGGCATGGCTGAGTCCTCCATTCTTTCGATATGTCCTATCCATTTTATGCGTTGCATTCTTATAAACTACACTATTTCCTCTCTTTTTATCAGTCCATCCAGTTCTTCATTGTATCCTATCCTCCAGACTCCTCGTTCGCTTGCTGGTCCAAATATTTTCCTTAGAAATGAAGACCTGAATTGAAAAAGCATCCGAAGTCCACCGGAGTATATTGTTCAGGAGGAACAAAAACGTCTTCGTATGCTATCCTATTCAGCGGAATACTTCTTTCAGTATTTTGTGTTTAAAAAGGTTTTCTGTAGTGGGATTAGGATGTAATATTTATGCAAGTGGATAGCCCTTGGAACATAGATACCGACGAACAGAAAAATGAAAATACAAAAAAAAAAGTGGATGTAGGATGTTTCTCAGTTCAGGTCTTTAATTCGTCTTTCGAACACTCTAAGGGCATTTTCCTCTGAGGACATTAGTGTCCACGTTTCTCCTCCGTACGTTACTATTGGCCTAATTAGTTTTTGGTACATTTGAATTTAGTACATCTTGTTATGATTTTCTTTTCATCATGTGGTAGTTGGCTGCATACGTTTTATTTCCTGCTTGTACTCTGTCCGTTATACAGTTTATACTGTATAATGTACTTTATTGTCGTTTGTTAATATGTTTCCCAAATATTTAAAATATGATACCCCTTCAAAAGTTTTCCTTCCTGTGTTCAGTTCCTGTGGTTGACCTCTGTTTGCATGTCTTGACATTATCATGTATTTTGGTTTGCTATCGTTTACTATCATTCCGATGCCCTTGACTTCTTCTTCCAGTTGGAGTTTTGTGAGCAGGTTGGTATATATATAACTCACAGCCATATTCAATCCAGTAGTGGATGAGGCCTCTCCCCGAAGGGATACCTGATATATATATATCCCAGGTATCGAAAATGCAATTTTCGTTGGGCTAAAAAGTCGCAACGGCATGAGGATTCGCTTTATAAGCAGAACAAAAATACTAAAATGTCTAACTAGATATATTCGTCGTAAAGTTTAACCAATTTGACATTAATTTATTGCATTGTTTTTTTCACGAGCACCTAATTGACTGCATTACTAGAAGATGGAGCGGCCTGCATTATGCTTTATTGTATATTCTTTCTTATATAAGCGTGTCACCCTTGGAAAGCAATCATGTAGTTCAGCAGAACAATAAGAGATGGCACCACAACGCTAATAGATGTTAAAGGAAAATCAATATGATAAAAATATTAAACCTATTTCTGTAAAGTGCACAAAAAAATTAAAATTGCTTATAAATAATCAAATGTCTAAAAAGGCAAATAAGCAAAAGGTAGGTTATTAAGGAAAAAGACAGAACATGTAAAGTTCTGTAAAAAATATGGAAAAAATATTGAAAGGTATGTGAAGTTGTCGAATATCGGATCACTGCAACACGGCTAGAAACGGTGGTGTGCGTTTTGCGACTGTGCATTTTCCAACTTGTGCATTTTTCGGCCGAAATACAGGCGAGCGTGCGTGTTGCGGCGGGAATACTGATGCATAGTGAAATGCCAGTGTTAAACCTATTAGCTTTAATAACTGAACTGCTATTTTGCTGTTTTTAAATACATGTAAGAAGCTTGTTGCATATTGCTGGTTAGGTCAAATTACGTTTGATTACCAATTTCATCTTAGGAACAAGCTACTACAATTTGAGAAGCGAGGAATTCGTTTTTAGTAAAGGCAAAGGTATCCCCTTTACCAATGCGGATACGTTGTGAAAGTCACATGGGGGATGTGGAGGTAGCGCTCCGAATATTCTCGATCCACGGCACGAAGTGAGATGGGGTGCTTAGTCCACATGCGAGCGTTTTCGATTAGATTTGTTATCTAATTAGTTAGTAATCGCTTACAAGACTAAGTCTCATTTATAAGTGACATAGTGACAATCGGCATTTTGAACCGATGGTGGTTTGCCATTGTCTTCCATCTGATAAATATTACGTCGGAAGGAAGAGACCTGCAGTTAAAGTGAGCTCCGAACCACTTATGCCCTAATCAAGAATGGAACCCGGGACCCCTTGATTACAAGGCAGCGAGTGTTACTATTCATCCACACTGGACATTACTACCCAAGGTGCCCAAAAATAACAAGGACACTTTGGCTCTAAATTTGACAGGCGAATGAGTGCCAAAAAGGTATCCAGCGTCCTAGCTGGGATTTGAACACGGGCCGTCCGATTGGCAATCCGACGCACTGAGCCACGGCGACTTCCAATTCAATTTGGAAAGCATCAGAATTCACTACTTTTTTTCAATTTCACATACATATTGATGACTAATTTCGCACAGAAAGTAATATAAGTCAACTCGAATGTCACGCACAGATACTAATTAATGCCGATCAAGCGGCAGCAAGAGAAGGCGGGTTAGTTAAAATCAGATTATATTTTCCCGTTTTACCTTCCAACCGTGATTGTTCTCCCTTATTTAATGTTTTCTGCGTTAATTTTTCGTTTTACATGTATGTGTTCTGCATTGGAAAATTCTCGATACTATTGCCTCTTTTCGGGGACCTTTTGGAAGCTGGTTCCCAGAGTGGAAACTGTTACCTTAGGTTAGCTTTGCGGAACCTCAGACTTCCAAGAGACGGAGCAATGTTGCTGAATACACAGTTAAAATGTAATATCATTAATGAACTTAACTGGTTAAGATATCGCCGACTCTAAAATAAGTAGATTGGTCGCAAAGCGTACGATTCATATTTCAGGGATCGCTAAGCGCACGATACTCTCTATAGTCGCAGCTTGAACGGTCGCAATATGCACGGACTCCTAGAAGTCTGGCGCTGTGCCCACTACTCCAAACATGTCACAATAAACGAATGCTTGGTCATTGATTTTATTCTTCCCGTAGTGCAGCATAAGCGTAAGTCATATTACCCGGTGGATTGCGTTCTGACGGCGATACAGTCTAGTCTTACGTGTCCTGACAATTAATAAGTTTTGTTCTTAATGCTACATGCTTCCATTTTTTTATGAATTTGAAGAATACTGCTACTTTCTTTAGTTGGCACTAATTAATTTAATTTACCAACTGAAAAATCATGGATTTATGTTTACACAAATGCAAATAATAATAAAACATAATAATAATTTCCTACGCACTAGTAACGTTGCATAACTAATTACTTGAACGTCGAAAAATATTTAATGACAATATTTCAGTAATTTGCAAATGCGGATCTTTTGGAAATCAACACACACTGACAACGCTGCTTGCTTGCTACCATACGTTTATTGTTACGGTAACTTCATAGGCACATTACATTCGTTGTCATTACGGAAAATTTTCGAGTTTTCAGGAGGCAACTAAATATCTCTGGCACTGGAGGCGCAAAGGGAGCTAGCGGTGCCCATGCAGGTCGCCGACACAAGTGAATAATTGCTTGTTAAAATTACTAAATGGAGCACATCAATGGTGGTCGCTGATAATAGCTATACCGTCTCAGAACTCTTTATTTGTGCACATGACAGTAATAGCTGTTAAGCAGGACTCTCCATAGTCTAAGAAACCATTTTTACGTATAGGTTACGGCGAGTGAGCGAGAAGATATCTGTCTTGGCAAGTGAATTTTCCCGCGGGGCTCACAGTAACAGCATGCGCTCACGATTGTGTTCGCAAACGGGCATCAAACAAGTTGACTTGCACCAGATTGACTTACGCCGCCACTGATCTCTGGAGCTCTGCAATAGTTGGTAAATGATAGTAGGTTTGCTATTTATTTGGAGTTCGAGCGTTGGCTTATCTCTTTAACCCATGTATTTGTTGAAGAAAGAACCTACGTATTTGTTATATTAATTTTACTAAAATGTCCAAATTTCGGGGGAGAGGGGAGTCCGGACCGACCCCACCCTCTAAATTTTTCTTAGCTTAAATTTTCTGAAAAGGCATCTACACAAAGACATTCCTCAACATGTGAAATGTTTGGAAACCGCTGCCCTAAGCTAATAGGCTAGATTTCCATCACGCTGAGTTGAAGAAATTTGTAAGGAATGAGAGTTTTATTAGCCATCCAACAAACATTTCAAGACCATTGATAATAAACTCTCCATTATATTACTTTCTATAATTAAAACATTTTATTAATATCTGCCATGATTGCACTGTATGCATATTTAAATTTGAAATAAAAATAACTTCTGCCAATCATGTATTTCATTCAGTTATAAACAGAGGGCAGTAATGGTCATTACTAAATTAGATGCTTTCTAGCTTCTTGAAAAAATGGCTCATTTGACGTTCATTTACAATAATTTGGGTTTATGGAACGAAAGTTGAGTCACATTATTTAAAGAAACAAATATGACTATAAATTTTAAATACAATCAAACCTAATCTAGATCGTTAATATTTCCAGTCTACATTAAATTCTTCAAGCGTTTAATTTATTACCAAAAACCTAGTATTAAAAATTCGCCTTGGGTTCCAAAAATTTCCTTTTCCAGGGGAAGAAACGAGCGAACTTTACAACTTGGTGCGATTTTTGGGCTTAGACTTTTTTCGACGCAAAATTTAAGTTTATTGGATATCACCCTTATTTTGGCTATATATCAGAACAATATTTTTCACACAAATACGTGACGTAATTCTGGTTATCACTGTAACACAGCGAATTTATACGATGTTTCAATATATTTATTTTTGAAAGAAGAAATGTCAGCTATAGACATGCAACAATCTTTATGTCCATAGCTGTACGATGAAAAGGCTTTTTGACAAAGCCAGCCTACAGAGAGACCAGTGGAAAATCAAACACAAGATGTGTAACTATTGCAAGCACAACATTGAAGGCATCATATTTGATTAAATTGTTATTACAGTCCTAAATGAGCAGGTAAGCTACTAAGGATGGGACCTACAGTTTAACGTGGACTATAAACCACGTGTGTCTCCACCGGGAATCGAAACCGGGATCCCTTGATTACAATGCAGAGAGCGTTACCACTCACCCACCGGGAACACTGGTACAATATTATTCCGTGTCAAAGACTGAATTGGCTATTGTTCATAGTGACTTCTCCAAGTGCTATACACTAGCAACAAAAGTACTAGGAACATGTAGTATGCACTATTTTGAGTCAACTATCCCATTAACCGTCAGCTCTAAAGAACAAGTGCTGACGAGCTGTTCAGTGTAACTTCCTGCTTTGGTCCTATTTCATCCGCAGAATCTCCAACACTTCCTTCCTAGAACAATTGTATTATTTTGCATGTGCATGTACTAACAAGTGGTATGTTGGACTTGTCACATAAATTCATGCAGCACCATTCAATTTCTCTAAACACATGGGCCTTCACCCTCCTAATGGGCGTACAGGAATACCTGTTGTTTTTTATTTACGCACATTCTCTGTGAAGTTGACATCAGTACAACAGAAACAACTTATAAACTGAGTACTAAGTCGAGTGACTTAGTTTCAATGTGGAAAAAGTTCACATTAAAACCTAAATGAATCCTGAAGTACACAACTAACTTTTTGATATTTAATCAGTAAATGTTATGTCCTTTTGTTAGTAACTTGTCTTACATCCACTCATTGCGCACAAGAACATTCAGAGTTCCTATCAAGATTCTTGTTTCATTCTCTAAAACAATAACCAGTTGACACTTGCTTACAAATATGTATGCGCAACGTGTTCTGGCATAGTTCTATTAACGAAAACTTCTTTTTTCATCCACTGCTTGTAGCCTCATCAGTTTTTGGCAAGGTGAAAGTACATGTTATCATCTATCTGTACAACAATTTTTGTCACAATTAAAGGCAGGTGGTGAAATACCAGGTTGAATTTGGGATTTTTGTAATTCTTCAAAAAGCGAGATCAGTACCTGATCTGCTACTCTGCAGTGTATATATTTATTCCACGCGATAGCTCATTTCATTCTGAATATCATAAAACAAAATTGGAGTCTCTAGGGCAAATACAAAGAAAGTTATATTTTTGGTGTCGAGCGCACGATTTGGGAAATTTCTACCATAATTGTAAACCTCCATAACTTTTACCACCCCACCACCACCCATTTCAGTACAATTTACATTTCTGGCTTCAGTGTCAGAAATTCTATAACCATACCAAGTCCAACTGAGATTGTGTGGTGACATTTTCACTTTGTGTGGATGATTTGACGTGGAATTACCCAACTCTAAGTTGCAGTTTTTTTTTCATTGCCTCTACATGAACAATATGGTACTTACCACATCCCTGATACGTTGTCTCCCACGGCCTCCTGTACGATCGTTAGCTCCCTTCAGCCACCTTCTGACAACTGTTCTGACTTCTAGTTCTGTTATTGTGTCATTAGAAAACGCTGTTCTAACAGCCTCTAAAAATAAAAGGAACATATTAGTACACCAATGTGAAATGTCAAGATACTACTTTGGTAGAGCGTTGGATTTACATTCGGAAAGTCCTGGGACTTCAGCGGCCGCCCACCCTGATAGTTTTTGCGCAATCACATCAGGCAATTGACGGAATGGTACATCCAAAAAATGGCCTACATCCTCTCCCGACCTGAGCAATAGATGCCTAAAGTTCTTAAATACAATTCAAATTCAAGGTAATACATACTACTTTGTAACTTAAGATTTTGAGAGAAATTAAAAAGTGTGTAACCATTTGTAATAAAAGAAACACCGAAATATAAAAATATATATTATCAATCACATCAGTTAGAACTTCTGATTCGTCACATTTTAAAACATCACACAATGACAGTTACTTTTGTGAATTTCCGTGAGTTATGTATGTGTATCTACAAGGATCAGGTGAATATATAGGGTAAGAGAAACAACTGACAAGAAAAACTGTGTGAATGCAATCCTAGGCTGAAATACATGTTTCTTCCCTTTTCCATGTTTACAACAACTCAGTATTTTCGGAGACACTCGCTGTTTGCAAAATCAACATCAGGGAAATTGTACAAATCTTAGAAGTATCATTGTTACGAAACTATTAAAATATCCTGGTAGCTGAAAAGATTGTCAAAGAATCTTATAACAATCAGATTCACACAGCAACAAAAATCTACATATTACTACAAGATATGCGGTGTCCTTTTGATTTCTTCTCCAAAGGCCTTCACTCATCCACTAGAAAACGTAAACTTTTGGCTGTTGTATGTTTTAAAGCATGTGTTTCTGATGTGATGAGGTAATAACGTATACCTTTTTTACACTCTTGAACTTGCCCTTGAAATATCTAATAGTTCCTGATCTACGATACTTTGAAATTTGTACATTTCTCTTGCGTTGATAGATCCAACACCACATATGTCCATAATATTGAGTTTTTGGCAAAATGTAAGAGATAGAAGATTCTTACTTTTGCATCCAAATTCACTCTTAAAGTGTGTTGGTAGGGTTTCTCATCCTGTAAAATATGAATGTTGAGATGATACAAAGCATATGTTAGTGCTACATACAGATGCTTATCAGAATAATGGAAACACCTGTAGTTGGCAACACGTCAGATGTATGGGTTGGTAGTGGTGTCGTGGCGACCGCAGCGCCGGACTGCTAGTGGTGGTGTGTTAGGTCGGTCTCCATACTACATCAGGCGTCGTGGAACAGGAGTGTGCAGTGGCTGCAGCAGACGGAGGTAGTGTAAAATGGGAGACCTCTCAGAGTTTCAAAGAGGGCAAATTGTTGGTGCGCGGTTATGTGGAGTGAGTGTGACGGCAGTGGCTAGTGTGTTAGGTGTGTCGCCAGGGACAGTGTCGAAGGTGATGACGGCCTACACAACACACGGGAAAACTACATCGGGGAAGCGGAACAGTGGGCGGAAGAAAAGCATCAGTGACAGGGAACGCCGGGTATTAAAGCGCATTGTCACGCGGAACCGTCGTGCCACTGCGGCGCAAGTGACGGAGGAACTCAATCAGCACCTCCCCCAACCTGTTTCGACAATCACAGTCCGCCGCGAATTACATGACATGAACTTACGGGGTCGTGTTGCACGGGCCAAACCTCTCATCAGGGACCAGAACGCTTTAGCACGCCGCAAATGGTGCCGCGACCATGCAACTTGGACCGTTGACGACTGGAAACGTGTGGTATGGTCGGATGAGTCACCATTCACCCTATTCCAAACCACGGGCCGTGTTTATGTGTGGAGAACGCCCAAAGAAGCGTATGATCTGCAGTGTCTCCGCCCAACTGTGAAACATGGCGGCGGCACGGTGATGCTGTGGGCCGCAATATCATGGTTTTCATTGGGTCCTGTGGTCACACTTCGCGGACGCATCACTGCCAACGATTATGTCGCAATTTTAGGAGACCACTTGCATCCTATGGTCCGGATGTTGTTCCCGGACAATGACGCCATATTCCAGGATGATAATGCACCCATTCACACAGCTGGAGTTGTTGCAGCGTGGTTTGAGGAACATCGGGATGAAGTTCAACACCTCCCCTGGCCCGCCCAATCCCCAGATCTCAACATAATTGAACATCTGTGGTCCATCTTGGAAACACGACTCCGGCGACGATTTCCACCTCCATCCTCTCTCACAGAACTGGCCGATGCCCTGCACGAGGAATGGTGTAATATTCCACTTGCTACCATTCACGACCTCTATGCCTCCATCCCACGTCGCATCAAGGCTGCTCTGAAGGCGAAAGGTGGCCCGACACCATATTAATCTGCTAAGTTGCACTTTCATTCAGGTGTTTCCATTATTCTGATAAGCATCTATATATACAGTTACTATATTTGCAGAATTAGTGCAGGTCTAGCTAACTGGACACAAATTTACAGTCTAATGCTTCAGTGAGATGTGATATTATTTTCCTTAGTATTAACCACATCAACTGTTTAGAATTTATTCCACCAATCCCAGATACATACTGAGCTTAAAGTACAAATAGTTTCGTTTAAGAACAGAAAATATACTTGCTAAGAAAACTAAAAAATCAACTATCGGCCAATATATCTATCTATCTCTTAATAAGAGCCTTGTGTTTCATCTAGAATTACCAACTGAAAATTATCAAAAGGGGGACAGAACTCCGAAAGAAACCGGATACAATGGTGGTGAAAGTTTGATGAGTTTAAACCGTTGAAGACAACAATATTCCTTGCTGATGTGCTAGTTCTTAACAATTTTTTGTACTGTTCACAATTTCGCGAACGGAGACAAAATACTCGAGTGCGATATATCGACAGTACCAGCAACCACGCCCATAAATGTGATAAATTACCGATCGTGACTATAAAGTTTACCGTAAATAACACAAACAATGAAGATTTAGGTGTAGCAATGACTTGCTAATTTATTATAAAATGCCGAAATTTTTCCAGAAAAAGACAAATGCCGGCCTGACATTTCTAGAAGGGTTTTTAAGCCAGACATGTTCGGCAAAACCCGGACGGTTCGAAACCCTAGTTTCATCTCACTATTACAATTAGAATGTTGAGAAGATAAGTACTTCCACTTAGACAACAATAAAGGTTAAGGAACTGATTATTTTACCAGGAGAGTCTTTGCATAATAAATACAGTTTAAAGAACGGCATAGCGGACTCTCTCACTTTAAACTATGTTTCATTATGATATTACAGTGAGGGAGAAAGAAATATTTTTTAAAGCCTGCCTCAAAGTAATTTTACATCAGTCATACCCCCTCTCCCCAGTAGGCGTGCCAAACCAAATTTTATATTAGTAAAGTGGTTTCATCTCGTTTCATTTTTTTCACTAAATAGTGAAGTACTGCGACATACCTCTTCAAACTTTTTAAGTTGATTATTTGAATAAAGTAGTTACCACATCCAACAGATAGGTTTAAACTCTGTTGGTACATGACACTCATTTGCATGCTGTGAAAGTGCTGCAAAGGAAAAGTACTTCAAAACGCTCTTTGTACTGCATATTGAAATACTTTAACAAATGGCTCACTGAAAAGGAGCTATACATTATGTAAGGTCTTTGATACCGTAAGATGAAATTAATTATATGGGCGGTACAAGCACTATGGCTTACGCCCAGTGTTTTAGGTGGACGAGAGTCCTTAACGGAACGGTTTTGTTATTGAGAAAAAATCACTATTGCAGTTCCTTGTAGGATTTCTATACGTCTTTACTCTGAAAAAGTTATTCATAATTGTTATACTACTATTACCCCTGCCTTGGCTCAAGTGACGGTTATGCCATAGACTCTTCGTTGAAGCCCATCCAATAGACTTATTAGAATTTATTGTCAGAGCCGGCCGAAGGTTATATTTTAGTACAAACGAAGATAAATTATAACTAAACTTCCACTACTATCAGACAACAGAAGCCGAAGAAACCGTGATTCACGTATACACGAAAACTGGAAAAAGATTGGTGCAAAACAGAAAGGTGATGGTTGTTACAAAAAAATAAAATAAATACCAATTCACAAACATGGGCAGCGGTTACACGCACACACACAAGCACATAAAGCCTCACAAACATAATAGCATATTTAATCGGGAATGCCGGAAAACTGCTATCAATACACAATAACATTAAAAAGAAGAATCAGAGGACGTTGGTAGGTTTCATAGAACCGCAAATTAAAAAAAAGGAAGCAACATTTTTATTATAAAAAGATAGAATCACGTATGCTGGTATGAATGAAACAGGCCTCACATTACACTAAATAAAGGATGGGAAATCTAATAACTACCACATTTACTTTCTTTTATATATAAATCTATCAAATATGGGAGGAAATTAAATTAATATTATCTTTTTATGATTACCATACTTTGCGTTCAAACATTCATATACAAAGGCTACCAGGGTACCACTTGCGCGACGTCCCCTCAGCTCAGCGCTCCAAGAGGCCGCTTGAACCTTAATCCGACTCTTTTGTGATCCTCTCATCCATTACTCGTTTGAAAAGCAAAGTTTTATTGGTAGTATGATCCTGAATACGCACTGTGCATATTTTTACGCTCGTCGTCCGAACAGTGTTTTCTATTGATTTCTGAACTTCAATCAGGGGTAGATTGTTAGACTGAAGAACTAACGATATGTTTTTTTTTTATTTCTTCTCAAGTGTCACACATAAGGCCAAGGTTTTCCACAAAACCTGCAGATAATTAATTTTCTGGAAAGTATTTTTACATAGCAAGTAAGAAAGAAGAAGTAGCGTTCAGTTGGTCTTTATTCTCACTGTTCGAAGTGACGCATGACTACACTATATTCAATTTCAGATCAAAACTTATTCATCTAGAGAGAGAAATATGTAAATTGCCTTTAGGCCCGCAGGGCCACCGGGTCAGGATTTCCGGCCATTGGAGGCCACTTTCATCCTTAGTATTATAATCTTTGTGTGAGTCAAAAATTACTTATGAATATGAAGAGGGGGGGAACCGGAGCCTGCCCCGGACACACAGCCCCCACCAAACAAACAACCAGATATCTCCTCCGTTTACCGTAAAAAATCCCTTTATTTAGTTAAGCGACCCACCCGAAACCGCACAGTTAAGCTATTTTTGTAATAATAAGTTGGCTGC
>JAGDQP010017611.1:0-21526 GCA_022664845.1 Lepisma saccharinum | reverse complement strand
ACCGCACAGTTAAGCTATTTTTGTAATAATAAGTTGGCTGCAAATAATATAATAATTATAATTTATTTATTTAATATTTTGGATTATTTATTAGTGAATATTGTGAACTGTCAGTTGTGTCTATATCATTAAGTTCTGTCGTTTTTGTTTATTATAGGTAATTGAGAGGTAGCTAAAATCATATGTGTATAATCTTCTTTTAATAGTGGATTGTATTCGTAATTAGTATAATTTCCTCCATGATAGCGCTCAGCCGCATCCGTATTTGATATATTTTGAATAGTTGGTGAAATTAGTTATGTTGCGTTCCTTTGTTCCTGTGTAATTAAGTTAAGATTTGTGAATTTTTTATCTTTGATTGAATTTGCATATCTTGTCTTACATTTTTCCAGATGTTCCAATATAGGGATAATGTTGGCGTCTCTATAAAGTTCGTCCTTTTCTGCTTTCCACATTCTTTGTGAAACCCGTAGCCAGTCCAGTATCTCTCAAATCTCTCGAGATGGGCTAGATTTATGTTAGAGTTGAACAGCTCAGATCCATATGTTAGTATGGGTCTCAGAATGCTTAGATAGATTCTTGTCTTTAGTTTGAATGACAGGTTGGATAATAATAAAAATTTAAGTGCCGAAAGTGCCTGGAGAGCTTTCTTTTTTCTGTCTATCATGTGTGCTTTGAAGTTCAATCTTCTGTTCATTGTGACCCCCAGATATTTTGCCGAATTTGATAGTTTGATTTTTGTATTATTAATAGAGATTGTTTTGTTCTTTTCTTTTCTTGTGCCCTTTCCTGTTGGATAAAAGATTATAAACTGGGACTTATTTGCATTTAGTTCTAGCTTCCAATCCCTGCACCACTTAATGAAAGATTTTGCGGGTTTTTGTAAATTTCTTATGGCAGAATTAGTTGATCTGGCAGCAGTCCAGTAGGCTGTGTCGTCGGCAAACAATTCCAATTTGGTAGAGTTCGCAGGTGAGATGGGAGTGTCATTGACATAGAGAGAGTATAGGATTGGACTAAGGGCGGCTCCTTGTGGGACCCCTCTGCAAATTTTTATTTTGTTTGAATGTTCCTCCCCTGCTTTTATTATAGTGGTTCTGTCTTTAAGGAATTGAGTGATCCATCTTATTGTTGTTGTTGGTAGATTTAGTGAATATAATTTATAAATTAAGCCATTATGACAAAAAACAGTGTCAAACGCTGAAGTTAGATCCATGAATATTGCAGCAGATCTCCAGCCTTTATTCAAGGCAATTTGAGAGTCTGTTAGGATGCGCATGAGCTGGTCTACAGTGGAAACCTTTGATCTGAAGCCTGCCTGGTAGTTGGAAATAAGGTTCGCGTCCTCCAAATATTCGTTCAGTCTTTTTGAAAGTATTGTTTCACATATTTTTGCAATTGTGTTGGTCAATGTAATTGGGCGGTAGTTGGTTGAGACAAATCTGCTTTTGTTTTGTTTGGGAATGTAGATAGCATACGCTGTTTTCCAAGATGCGGGAATGTAGCCCGTTTTGAGAGAGGCATTATACACAAAAGTGAGTTGTGAATGTAATTCATGGGGGCCTCGTTGCAGAGCGATATAGGAACACCGTTCCACTTTTAAAATTCTTACCGCAACGCTCTTCCGGTTCACTTTAAACACTGCTTACGCCCGTCCCGATAAGGACTTTGATCAGCATACATAGTATACATTGGCAGTTTAATTCTTGTGTGGAATATGCTTCCCTTCGTTAGACAAAGTACAGATTTTTCAAACAATTGCCTATTTAGGGGCTACCAGTGAGTTTGTACAAAATATATTACAACTGGCGTACTTCTAGCCATCAATAGAAAAGTTTGTTACTCCTGTATTAACCCTTAAAAGGAAACACATTTTTTTACATACGTCAAAGAAAACGGGTGAATTTTCACCCATGACTCATAAATGGTACATTATTACTGTATATTTTGAAGTATTTGCTTGAGAATTTATGAACTAATTAAGAATATAGTTTCACTTAATAGAATCAAGAAAAATGGTGAAAAATTAAATACAGAAATCTGACAGATTTTTGTATAATACTTAAACGCCATCGAGAAATAAACGCCAGCATTGCTCATTACTTTCCACTTTTCTTTCTTCACCCTGCGGTCCCGGAAGTCCTGTCCTACTCACATTTCTAGCCGGAGTTTTTTATTTCGGATGATTTGTTGACCAAACATGTCCGTTTTTTCCTTTGAGTATAGATTTTTTTGGAATTAAATATTTCCGTCTTTGCACTTAAACCACGATTATACATTTATGGAAGAACTGCTTCGTTTTGCAAGTTTGCTGGGAACTGGCTCATTTGAGATTACAGTTCTTGCTTCAACACTATGTTCTCCCTCAGAACCACTATCTAGCACGAAATCACTTTCGGTATCACCTATTGAATCAATAATGTAATTTTCCACATCATTAATTTCACAATTGTCCCCTTCATCACTTTCATCTGAAGGCACCAACCAAAGGCGGAATTCCGGAGGATAAAAAATCACATGTGCAAAATACTGGCAAAAGAGGGGGAAAAATTACTCACCAGCTTGGTTCATTTTTCTGTGTCCGAACACAGCTCCGACAAGATTTGAAGTTCGTCCAATGTCTCAATCGGAAATCTTTAACATCCTTCTGGAACTACAGTTTGTCTCTTGACGAAGGATTGCTTCTATTTGGTGTAGCAGTTTGTTGTTTTCTTCTGCAATAGTCCTCACGATTCTTAGTTTCTTATTTAGCTTCTGTATCTCCCTTGAAAACCAGGAAAATAGTAAAATAAAGCATCCCTCGGTTGGTAAAAGGCATAAGCGAAGAAAGTTTTCTAGGTCAATATTTTTATCAAGAAAAAGCCAGTAAACAACAAAATGGTATTCAATTTATTTACTCCATAACTATACGTTTTAACTCAATATGTTACAGTAAGTTTTCCAGATTTGTTAATGAAAAAAACCCGCCGATAATCTACAAGAAGTATCGTTAACTATAACCATATCTGTTAACAAGGTATGCGAACGTAAATACTTTAAAATATTGCAATCATAATATGTACGCGCATTGTATACGGTACTCACTGCACGCTCCCAGGTGCTATATACCAGAAAATATATAGTATTAGCATTAATTCCTTTAGCATGCTTTTCAGTCTCACGGTGTCTACTAATTTTGTGACTTGAAATTCCCTGAGTTTTCTAGGTTTCCATGATATTTTCTTTTTGAATTTCCTGAATTCTTAGTATAGTGGAACATATAAATATTACGCAATGACATTCTTTTAATCCCACCACCACCCAGTCCAATCGTCTTGCACATCATTGGTATTTCAGAAGTGAAAAAAGAGAATGTCTCTAAAATAGATGATTTCAACACATTGAAAAAATCCGGTCAGCAGTGGGAATCAAACCTCAGACATCTGATGCTTACAACCTGCGAACATGTCAACCTAATAAATTTTCATGAGTTTCCCTCATAAATTATACATTTCCTTGAGTTTTCCAGATTTGTAGAATTCCTTGAGTATTCTAGATTTGTAGAATTCTTTGAGTATTCCAGGTTTTCCAGGGTAGTAGACACCCCGAGTTTACATAATAGGTACCGATACGTTAAATACTATCATAATTGATTATCAACTTTAAACAACTTTTACATACTCCCAACTTATATATACTTCAGAAATACTATCCAAAATAAATTAACGGATTCACTGTTGATAAAACAAAGAGTATTATTTGCTGTAGTTTTATCGATTCTTTGTTAACAGGTTCTCTGGTTAAACCTGAAATGCAAAACTTTATTCATAACATGCTATAAATTAAGCGAGAAAAGTAGATTGCTGAAGCATAAATGGCGATATAGCAATTTTTCAGCAGTCCAACATGCTATGCGTAAGGGCTGATTTTCATCAAAGTTTGTGTTGCTTGCAATTTGGGTGAGTAGCCAACACGCGTTTAATTGCGTGTTCTAAGTGTAACACGTGTTTTAATTGCCTATTCACCCAAATCGCAAGCAATGCAAGCTTCCAAAGAAAGCAGCCCAAAGAGTATAGAAAGAAAATATGCAAATAAAAGGAAAAGCAGAAATAAGAATCGACAGTGAAAGATAAAAAATCTACCTTCAACTATCTGTGAATGGCCAGATGCACCCTCCTGTATATTAAGTGTTGAACGGCCATTTTCATAGGCAATGGTTCAATCCTGCTGTGTCTTGCTCTCTTTCTGTGTAATTGTGCTTGGTACTGGAGAATGAATAGTGGTGATTAGTGGGTCTTCAAGGGTGACTTGTTCAATTCTTCATCTCCTGCAAAATAAAAAAATATATATCAGGAGCCACAGTTTTGAAATCACTGAGAGAACTCTGAGAAAAAAGCTTATTACTATTTGTTAGTTACACATGTATTGTATCCCCCTCCCACTTTTTTTAACTTCAATGTAATTTGTAACGTCCTAGTATTGGAAGTATTGTGTGCGCTGTATCTTCATTGCCATTATTTTAATTGACATGATTTACTTTCCAGTCGTTTTGCTTACAATTCAAGGTTTTCCTCAACTAAGCATTACAGTTGTCACCTGAAAACAAGACACAAATTACAATTAATTTTAACATATACAACTCAGTGGCGTCTCGTGGGCTTGAAAGATGCTAGTTCACAACCAGTGATTCCGCCAGACCCCCCCCCCCTCTGGGGGGTGTCACACTGCCAAATTCTCAAACGCACAGTAAAAATCGATACAAACCTTGCAAAACTCCAGCTACACCCTCCCAATTTTTACTTTAAACCACCTCAAAACTGAAAATCCATGTAGAGTCTCAGCACTTTCAGAAATCAAGCTATCGAATGATGTGTTTCTTGTTCTCGTACTCTTCTAGCTGCTTATAGGAGCAAAGTACAGAATAGAACTATAGTTTTCCATAACTTATTCACACTCTGTTTTCAGTTAAGAAAAAAGAGGAAACTCCAAACATAAAAATACGTATTTTGAGATATCCAGGTACGGAAGGTCGACGGTTGAAAATTGGCGGTCAAACTGTCGCACTTCACAGTAAATACACAAAAAAGCGAAAATAAGAAATTGCATATATCCTTCTTATTTTTATTTGTATATAAAGTCCATTCTTCTAGTTTAAACATACAAGAAAACGCTCACTTAATTTGATGTTTCATATTACAAAATAACTCACAAAAGTAGACAATGTTTTCTCTCTTCCTTAGAGGGTATCTGAGGACTGTGATTGGTGAATAGAAATTACATCAATCTCCCTCTTTACCACACAATATTACAAAATATCTCACAAAATTTGAAAATAACAATATTTTCTCTCTTCAGATCTTGTGTTTTGGTGCTTTTAGGTATGAGGGGTTTGGTCGAGTAGTCTCATTGCCCTAATTTACTAAAAGTTAGTTAAGCGCAGAAGCTTGCGAACTTATTATGTACTGGCCTACTGGAATGCATTGAAAATGCATGTTGTATTTTTTTTTTTTTTCTATTCATAAATCTGTAATGGCCAAACGAACAAAGCAGTTCCGAAAATCCCTTCAATCTCTCGCACGATACACTAAAAAAAGCAGTGTTTACGCAATGTTGCAAACTGCACGATACTGTTCATTATATCTTCGTTTATAACTGACACTGGAACTCAAACAGATTTATGTAATATGTTTGTTCATAAATGATTTATTGTGTGCTTTGAGATTCTGGTATGAAATGTAAGTTTGTCCTTGCTTCCCTGCCAGAGTATTTAATTACATTTTAAACACGAGAATTGTTGGTAAAGTCGAGGAGAGTTAGCAACAGTTGTCACTGCTGTCTTCGTTCACATTCGGATTGTGCACGTCGAGTTCCCATATATACACAATATGCTAACCCCACTTCAGCGTATATGGAGCAACGAGTGCACAACAATATGTGAACGCGAAACGAATTGCATAGTCCCCACAACTTGATAAAGGAACTGTGTACCTATGCCTCAGTGTAACAATTTAAAATTTGGTATGTTTCTTTATATCTCGATAAGAAACATAATCTGAGACGAAAATATAATAATAATAGTTCAAAAACAGTTGGCTGTTCACGTGATCCTATGAAGGCTGAGATGTGACGCCACTGATACAACTTTCATTTAGAAAGTTTTCCACATTATAGTACGATTTGCTGAACATTAATTATTTTTCCGAAATATTTTACCATCAACTATATCTTTAAAACTTGCTGGTAGCTTATTGTACAATCAAGTACTACTTACATATACTGTTTTTTTTTTCTCTAAAATTTGCATAATTTTGCTGAATTACATACATGTTCATATTTTGCTGAGTGTTATAGGAATGGATCTTATTTGTAGCAGTGAATATATGTTTAAGCTGAAAAGTGATTATTTCAAAATGACATAATTAATATAAGTTACAGAATTTCTTGTTGTTCAAAGATGCATCTCTCTTTCTCAAACACCTGGCAAACTTCGCTTAATTTTACCCGAAACTCGTTTGCACGTTCGGATATATTCTGTAAGCATTCTGATATTCTCTCCCAATCCCCCCTCTACATTAGGAAATGTAAGGAAAAAGTATTTCGGAGTGATATAAAATAAAATATAATGCTCTTCTAGATGCTGGATTTTAAGGATATTTTAGGCGGAAAAAAATAATCACACACTCAATATTTAACTATTCCGACAACTGGCATAATGGTGAAATTTCACAACCTATCTCCAAAAGATGTTTGTGGAGAACCGGAAAACTTTTGTACAAGTGATACTTGTCATAGAATTTTGTGTTTATACAGGGGTGTGCAGCGTACCATTTATTACCAAAATTACGAAGAGAACATGTTAAAACAGCACAAACCCAATGATGATAAACTTCAGCAATGAATTTTTGAAGCAGTTTCTTAATGATCCCCTTTCCTCAAAATTCTAATAACGTTATGTTGAAAATAAATGATCGAAACTGCTGGCATATTATTGATTTTTTAAATATTTAATAATCTAATCAGGCACAATATCTGCACAGGCTGACAGACTATACTTAACATAGATTTGAGTACCTCTCACATGTAACATTAAACTGAGTTTTTTAATGACGCACTGTACAATGTGATAGTCACTCTCTGCTTGGAAAGACTAGAGAAAAATAAAAAAAACTTCTAAAAAATATAGGTTTTCTACGTGCAATTCACATGTATAATTAAAGATAATTTACATAGATTACCTTCCGGACTTTCGTAGCCGTGAAATCGTGGGGGTGTTGGATGTTCTTCCTCTTCCAGAGCCTCTTTTTGGGTGTAGAAATGGAAGGCGTATAATCACTGTCGTCACTGCTTTCATCTATGAACTTTGTTTTCCTCCTCCTCCTTTTCTTCGTAGTGCTGTCTTCTTCAACATCTGTTGACAAATTAGAAGTTTCTTCCGCTAGCTTCTCCTTCTCTCGCAGTATTTTGTAGTCACTCGAAAAATAAAACATAAGATGTATGAATGTGTCAAACTGTAAGAACTAGTAATCATTGTAAATTAATGCATGAAAATATTATCAGGAAAAAGCGATCCAGTTGGCTCTATCAAGCCATACTGTTAAAAGAGAGAGAGATTTCCCAATATCCCGATATACATGTACTTCCAGTTTGGAAGTTGTCCACCAACATACGCTTTCGACAGAGCGTGCAAGGCGAAATGTTGTTAAATTACCTCCTCTACGAAACCGGTGCAAGCCCCAGCCCAATATATACTTGTTGGGATCAATAGGAAAATCTCCACTCCAGAAAATCTTACAGCAGAACCAAAAGAAAATTTATGGTAGGTAAACATAGTATATTTGTAATTTTCTCCTGTGGCTTCCAGGGTGATGAATATGTCCGATCCGGCGAGCCCAGAAATACTTGTTGGGATCAAAAGGAAAATCTCCACTCCAGAAAATCTTACAGCAGAGCCAAAAGAAAATTTATGGTAGTAAACATAGTATATCTGTAATTTTCTCCTGTGGCTTCCAGTGTGATGAATATGTCCGATCCGGCGAGCCAGGCACGGGGGAAACTTAGGCTGCCGGGGAAAATTTGAGCCAACAAACAAAAAATATTTATAAGGTGCCAATTAATTTCCCGGAAGCTAAAAAATCTTAGATAGCACTTATAACAACGGTGATTTACAGAATTTCTTCGTCATTAGCTAAGTCAAATAATAAAACTACTGCGTATTATCAGGTGTTACAATGACAGCTGATAGCACAGCGTAGGCCAGGATACGATACATCACAGGTGGCTGTGCGATAAACTGTGTATATAAAAAAATGAACCTGACTTTTCTAACCTAGCCTAACTCGCTGTAGCTTAACTTATAAAAAGTAAAAGAATGGAAAAACCAAAAAAATGCCTGATCAGTGTGACGCCATTACTATTCCTCCGCCACTATATCTGTCTCCGAATCAACTGGAGTGCTTATTTTATGAATTAGTTATTGTCGTGTGGGTGTACTATTTCTTGTATACCTCCATTTAGGGTTGTGAGTGTGGAGGTGTCTGTCATAAATAGTTTTTTTTTAAATGAGTGTTGTAGAGCGTGTAATATTGATCAATAGGGTGGTAGTCGTTCGGAGTAGATAAAGTAAACCTAAACCCTAATTCCCGATCTAAATTATAATCTGCTACTACAAAAGTTCCCTTTTCTTCACAGGCTTTTCTGCTTTATTGCACATCAATTCGAGACGCCACTACTTGCATCGATACAATATTCACAAACTCCAGATCCTTTTAATCGCATCATTTCTTCTGTAAATTTTCTTTTAGTTCACCCCTCTTCGGAACTTAAACTGTGTTCGATTTGCCGAGGGGGATGCAGGAGATTTTCCCTGGTGCGTGAGGAGTACATTCCCGGTTGTTGATTCCGAATATCACCCCAACCAGGGATAAAATCTTTTCTATTTCTTCCCAAACATGTAGTATGTTGAAACTTATCAGCAACCACTAGTTTCAGGATCCCCTCCCCTTCGTAATTTATCACAAATCGATCACTGCATGGCATTGCGTATCATCAAATAATTTGATGTAATGTTCACTGAAATACATAATTTCGTTGACAATAATGATTGTAACACAAGGTAGATCATTCGATAGGGTATTTGGCTTGTAAATATTACATTGACAGTAATGATTGTAACACAAGGTAGATCATTGGGTGTATTTGGCTTGTTCTGGGATCAAGCGCCGGTGCCACCTGTTCTGATCTCAAGGACAAGTAATATTCTGTATCTATCATAAACGTTAGGGTTCCTTTCCTTGGAAGCTTGCGACTAGAGTGAGTAGCCAAGTCATTTTTGTGGAATTTGTTAATTTGTAGCTTATTTACCATACTTTCTCGTTAAATTTATTTGTATTACGCATTTTCCACTATCATTCTTAGCCAAACCTTAAACTGTTACTAAAATTATCAAACCCATCTAACCCCGATCAACGAACGCACAGATGAACTAGTACACAGTACAAACAAAAAAGGAACAAATTTCAAAAAGAAGGGGTAAATGGACGATATCTATGTAGATTGTTTTGTCATATATTTAATGGTATTTTTTTTATACCTCGTTCTAACTTAATGTGAAATGTTCCCTTTTTAGGTATCCCTCTACTGGGCAGTTGATAAAGTTGTGGATTATGAATGCGAAGCTTTTCTAGCTTTTTCAAAAGGATAGTGGGCAAGGTAGCGGCCAAAAAGGAGGGTGCCAAGTTCAAGATCATGGCTGGCAGATTCTAACTTCATGCCCTGAACGACTATTCACAATCCTTGATCTGTCCTAGTATGTGCCATAGCTCTCAAGTACGGAAAACTAAAGCTTAGAGCGGTCCCGACGTAGTTTTCCCCATCCTCGCCATATATTATTTAGGCCTGAATAGGGTGCGGAGAGAACGGGAAGACCTTGCACTACCATCCATGGGGACAGAGCCGTCTCTTTCCCCTCGCTGAGCAATCCGCGAAATTACCACCTCGACCACGAGTGTTGGTACTGTGAGGAAGAGGATGGGGGAAGGGAAGGAGGGAGAGATAGTTCTTCGGTCTTTACATTCGGCAACGTACTCCGGTTTTCCAGAAACTACATTACGACTTATCACTGAGACCGAGCACGAAGTGGGAGGAGCGCCGTTCCCCTACTTCTTTTTTGGGTACCCATTCCCCTGCATTCTTAATAGGTTTTCGCTGCCCCTAGATACAAGCGTTTCCTTACTTTTTCTAACCGACTTCGAGCACTGCTGAGAAGTAGCGTAATAAGTAGGTGTAACATTAAAACGTCCGAATACCAGTTTAAGCACTAGTTGAAAATTTGGATTTTCCACAAATTGCTATTGGCACTAGTTCCGCAGACACCTGAACTTCTGTCAATTTTTTCCCCATCGTCCGCATTACTTTAGTTCCGAACAATAAAACTTAGTGTTAACTTTCAGCACCTGTAAGGGGCAGGTTAAGTTCAGTTGTTATTATTTTACAATAACAGTTTTACTCTGCTTCCTTGCGAGTAGGTTGCATGCATCCTCTTTATGAGCAGGTTACGTTAGTTTCCGCTATATTAGGGGTTAAGGTACAGATACTTTTACAAGTTTCTGCATCTAGTTAGGTTAATAGGCGGTAAAATGAGACCTCGTGCAATGAGAGGGAGAGGTTAGGTTAGGTTAGGGTGTGCTGTTTTAAATAAATAATGATCTTATAACAATAATACGTTTCCGACAGTCATCTCCTTGCCGTATATTTTCTTAAACAACTCTAATGAAACATCGTACCCAATTAATTAGTCCCAACAATTTGGCACCTTCAACGCTCGGCGTTACAGATTTAGTGGCCTAAATCATCCAACGTACGAAGTTGGGAGTCTACTTCCGCCGAACACTACGGTGGATGTGTATATGGCTACACAGTCTATGGTAGTGTTTACTATAATTAGATATTGTGATGGTAAATATTGAGGAGGCAGGGGTAAATTGTTACCTGAAGGTGCCAATTTATATGGGATGGAATTGTGAGGTTCTTCATTTGGCAATGTGATCCTGGTGGGATTACTTATAGGGAATATATACGGCAATGGACGGCTGACGGGAAAGTTATTGTTATATTGTTCAATTTTCAAAAAGTGTTAACTGTATATGTAGTCATCTACCTCTGGATAACAACTTATGCAGTTAACTAGTTTCGTAAATTAAACAATTTGCTAAAATTATACGAAAAATCTATATTCTTTAATAATGTATGAAGGTGTAGTACACCGGGAAGCAACACTTGTGAGACACTACAGCTGTAATGATCTATCAAAAACTAACTTTAGTCAGTAAAACGTGGCATCCACAGGCTAACCTACGCTGCAGCTATATACGCGTATGAAGAAAAGAAGACAGCAAATTTAAAGGGCCACTTGAGCAGAATGAACAAAACAATGGGCCCAATTTGGTGTACATTTGTTTCGTTTTTTTCTGGGTTAGACAAAAGTAAAAGGGCGCTTTCCTAGGTTGTGTGGTACCTATTCTATAGTACAGAATAAATTCTACAACTGTGATTTCATGCTAAATCAAGATGCCCTTGCATTCAAATCAACCCTTGATTTAGCATGACAGCTGAATTGTACCATCTATTCTGTACTCTAGGTCCCACCGTCCCACGCTAACAAAGCTCCCTTCTATTTTGTCCCACCGTCCCCGCAATGCTTTAGTGCGTTATACTTCTCTTCTTTTTCACTGGAAACGCGTCGAAATATTTTGTTCTGAACTGTTATAGCAACAAAATATGTGGAAGTTTAGAACATAGTTTTCGAGCTAATTTATCAAAGCTACACATTTTTAGAAACGCACCTATCATCACGGAGAAAGTCTAGTTAAAACTTGGTCTTATCCCTGATAGTCTGGAAGTGTGATAGCTATTCTGAACTTCGAAAAAATTGAGCTAACAGAATTGAGTCATGCGTGATCCCTCCCATGTTTTAAGTACGCGATGTATGTATACAGTTTCCACTGGAAACGCATAAAAATAATGCGTTTTGCAATTGCAATGACTAAAGAACGTACTGAACTAGGGCGAAAACATGAAAATGAGAGCAGCACGTACAGAGGCTAAGCAGATACGGCCTTATACACACTATCCGCCATTTCGTTCTTGTTTAGTATGTTCTCTGGTACTTGCAATGTAATACTGACCATTCTGGGGTGTTTCCAGTGGGAATTGAGAAAAGGAACTAACTTCCAAAATTTATTGGCCCGTGAGCAAATGCTTCACGTCAAAAACAAGTAATCTATACTTAGTACCTACAACCCTTACATCCTTAAAATTAATATTAAAGACAAACTTAGCATAAAACAATTTCAGAAATGGAGGTAATAAATTTCTAATCTATTTCACTTAAGACGAAGAGCAACAAAACATGTTTGAATTTGATAAAATCCTGGAGTTGCGTTCCGTAGAACAGATCCAGAATGTACAATCATTACGAAAATTTATGAGAAATGTGTAAGTTAAGTCGGCCTGAGCCATAGTTGTCTAAAGGCCTTAAAATAAAATTCAAAATGTGTAAGTTAGGGACTTGTGTAAAAAATCAAATGATTAAATCGGAAGAAAGATCAGGGGAATGTTAGACTACTTACGAATAGGGAAAGTGTTGGGTCGTGAGGTAGAAGCAGCAGTAATCCATCCAAGTGTGTTTGTATGAACTGTGTTAAATTTCAGAATGCTTATATATAGAGAAGAACTTAACCCATCCTTAACTTAACTTGTAAACAGTAAAAAAGGCAAAAGCTGATGATGTATTGAACTACTTTAAAGCGCAGTAATACATTAATATGTCACCCTGCATAACAGGGAAACTAATAAGTTGTAGCATTGCATTCACGAAGTAACATTAAAGAAAGTCGTAATCTTTCGATTGACATGCAAGTAAAGCAATAGTCAAAAGAACTTGTAAATTATTACCCAGAACGAAACTAATTACCTTTATTCCAAGAACAGAAAAGCAATTGGATCGGTTCTGCGGAATAGCCGAATCCTACCTTCATTTCATAATCTTCGGAAGTTGAGAATACTTGCCGATTGGCACAAATAAAAAAAAATACAGGATGAGTTGAGGCAATTTACTTCGGTTTGATGAAATGAGGGTGAAAGTGTAATGTGGGTAACAGTGGAAATGAATAATAAT
Source organism: Lepisma saccharinum (assembly GCA_022664845.1). Lineage (NCBI taxonomy): Eukaryota > Metazoa > Arthropoda > Insecta > Zygentoma > Lepismatidae > Lepisma > Lepisma saccharinum. Next base: position 8,373 of record JAGDQP010017611.1, on the reverse strand, counting down.
CTTGTAGTTAGTTTTGTAGGTTTTTTAAGACGCACTGCGTGTGGTGGCGGAACGAACTTTTTGGCGTTGAGTTACTGATGTCATGTTGATGCGGGTGGTGTTTTTTTTTTTTTTTGCTTTTTCGTGTCGCTGTGCAAAAATACAAAACACCGAACTTGACTTACCTAACCTCGAAGCGCACTTGATTAGTCACTGTGAAGAAGTAAAACAAGGCAGTTGTTTACTATCGCCGGACCAGACCAAAATCACCTAACACGTTCGTTGTTTGTTTCCTTTATTTGCTCAGCGACTGACCAAGGACACTTGGAGATTAGTCAAGTCAGGTTCGGTGTTTTATTTTCCTTCTGCACAGTGACTAATCAAGCACACTTGGTGGTTAGTTAAGTCATGTTCAGTGTTTTATTTTAAGAGCGACACATAAACCTCGAAGTGCGCTTGATTAGTCGCTGTGCAGAAGAAAAAAAACAATGAACCTGACATGCCTAACCTCCAAGTGCCCTAGTCAGTCGCTGAGCAAATAAAGAAAAAGCAACGAACCTGGATGGTCATTTTTTTGCTTTTGGTCTGGTCCGGCGATAGTAAATAAATGCCAAATTTAACTAACCAGGCTGTAACTAAACGTTCTCCGTGTTATGGGTGTGCGTCTATTATACGTCGGGCACTCCAGTTGGAACCATAAATGGAGCAGTCACAAGTGTTGTCTCTTAAAGGTAATCTGCATCGCGTATAATGAAAAAATCTTACCCATCTTCGTTCGGAGTCGCTCACTGGACATACTGTCCGTGATTTTTTTTCTATAGGAAACCATTAATGGTAATATCGAAATAAACATGTCCTCTGACGTTTCAATATCGTGATTCCGATTCATGAACTTCTGACTTATTTTGTTCGAAAAAATCACACCAGACGTAAGCTAAACTACGTATGGCATGGGCCTTTCTATACTTAACACATATCTAGAAATGCGTATCTTAGAAACATGAACACAAAAAGTTAAAATAATTGTCATTCTTTCGTAAAAATAATTACCTGTAGCAGGTGTTTTGAACGTCTGCCGAATATTCATTTAGCAATAAAACTATATACATACTATTTACTCTTCTTCGGTTGTTTTTAAGGTCAATCTACTATTATTTTTTCTATAACCGAAAGTATACACACCTAAAACGTTAAGGACAAAGGCTATACCGTATCGAGGGTATTGTATTTGACTGTATTTTACATCCGGAAACATGTTACTACTACGATCTATTACTATGATTTATTAACCACTATTACATTTTTATAGAATTAACTACCTCCACAGTAGAAAAATCTGCATGTGTACTTCGACCACGATGGATCAGCTGCCGCGCGCTTTATCACCAGCCTACTAATGTTCCCTACTAAGAAGGCGGTCAACTGCATTGAGCTATTCTGGACGAAATATGTGTGTCAGTAAGCCAACACTGTGGTACAGTGCTCACCATTTTCTCGTCTGTGAATTCCACGACCCAAAAACTTACACACATCGTCGACGAATGGATAAACACACTTCGGTATCGCGTCTGAATTAAGCGCCATGCTTTGCCGCAGACTAGCACTAGAGAATAGAAACAAAGGCAATTAGTCTATGGCGCCGACTCCGCCGAGTATTGCACGCGCATGCGCAGTAATCCTTGCACTTCCGAATGTTGCGTGTTGCTTTTTTACCGCTAATGTAAGTGAATTAAATATATACATTATTTCTGTACATCAATGCATAGTTCTAGAAAATTGTTTTCTTCATTTCGTTGCAGATTACCATACAGATTTTATGAGAATAACTTGAATAGTTATAATTGTCACTTATTTTTGGATGAGGGTTGGACAATCCGTGGAAGTGGCGAAAATTCCGCGAGATTCAGAAAATGTTATCTAAACAATGCTTGGAGATAAATAGAATTAAAATCCAAAATTAGAAATCGGTTTCTGAAGACAATTTCAAATGGGCATTTTCGGTAGTATTTTTTACTGCAATAAAAAATTATTCTGTTAAAGTACACTACGGAAAACATTTTTTTTTATTTCTGTGATGCAATTATCAAGAGTAATAAAGACCTGATTCAAAAGAATCTCAGCCTTGCGCTTAATCGAGTGACGCCATATGATAACGTAATCAGTCTGCCGACTGCTTGTCATTAACATACAGATGGTATCTGATTTGTTATTATTGTTTAAAAGATATAGCAAAAATGGTTCGAAAGACATATTTTAAGAGGTGAATAGCGTTTATGTATGCGTCTTAACACGTCAAATAGTTCGATTTATTCATTTAATATTAAGTTTTTACTTTTAATACATTTTTAAGATATTGATATATTTTGGTAGCATCACTAATTTATAGCAGCTCTTTTTTCATTATTAAATCATAGGATATATTCTAATAATACTCTTTAGAACTCTTGTATTTAAAAAGAATTACCTATTTTTATCTGTAAAAAAAATATGGGATTTTAAATTCGACAATCGTATACTTTTTCAATGAATTCTACTAAAGCATTTTTAAGAACTTAAAAACACATGAATTAATAGTGCTCCTTACTGCCATCTGTTAGGAATTTAACGTACTACTTGTTGCCAGTGAATATATTGAATAGTTTTAATATGTCATTGTAAAAAGTATTAATAAAAGCACGTAAGAAACAGAAACGTAAATTGAAACTTTTACATTGAAGTTACTTCTTGCGTTTCGTGAAGTAAAATAAAACACGGTCTCTGATATGATTCGAACAGCCTTAGGTTAAAGTATAAGAAGTTAAAAATTGCATGGGCCAACCAATTGCGCCAAATTCTGAAGACATCAAAAGTGACACAAACCTGCGATAAGAAGAGCACTGCAAGTTAAGGCTGCCCCCTGTCATTGTTTCAAGCAGTTTCTGTTATTAAAAACATGTTTTGGTGTCTCAACTTATTGAAGTGTGTTCTACACTAATTGTACATTAATTAGTTCGTTAAGTGATGATGTTAATGTTCTTTCTATTTTTCGTTTTTTCGTCATGAAACTTCTGAATAAGGAACGTAAGATAGGGAGAAGCATATAGCTACGGAAATAGTACAGATTGAATACGTCAAACTAATCAGAGAATGATTTTCGTTGTATGACTTAGGCGATTCAATTCTCAGTATTTCATGCTATATTTTTACATAACGGAAAACCGTAGCGCTGAATTTTCAAAAACATTATATATTATTTAATGTGATGTACACAAAGAAATTGTAAAATATATAAGGACGGGGAAAACGGAAATTCCAATTCAAATAGGAGTTTAAATCGTAATACAGAAATCATTATGTAAGTTAAAATCTGCAATTGAAGGTGTGGTTCCGGAGCAAATCCCTCCACCCTGACTCCTACGAGTATTATGAAGCCCGATTCCCAATTTCAAACACTACATACGGATCTAGTTTTATAACAACTGGATTCCAAGGCCTTTATGCAACTATTGGTTCATCATTTTGAATAATATGCCTTTTACGGGATATAATATATCACTTCTGACCTAAGTATCACATTAGATTAGAAGAAGCAGCATGATATTGACATTTTGTAGACGTTGTATGATTATTTCTGTACATACCCATCTACTGATGGGGAAATTTACTCAACATATTTAGTATAAATAATACATATGACTTCCAATTAGAAAATTCATCCATATGAAATAGGTAATGTATATAATTCTAATCGCCTTTTCTATCACCAGATTAATTTCAATTAAAATCATATTACTGGTTTCACTCCTGTCAAAGAAAATAATCATTGACCGTGATAAAAGATCCCCTTCGAATGCAGGTTTGTCCCCAAAGAACCTGCTAATAAATTCGATTTTCTATTTGGTTTTACGTGAATCGCAGTAATGTTTCCTGTCTTCGATGTAGAAATCGCTCTGTTGTTACCCATCACTATTACTCTATTCAGTTCTATGTATTATCCCCTGAACTACCGTAAGACTGATTTACTTATTAATTCTGTTAATTGGTTTATACCATCAATGAAACCAAGCTCCATTAGAATGACCAACATGAAAGGATAATAGTTAAAAATAATAATTTGTAGCAGACAAAAGATGTTGCTTTCCAAGTTATACTCACCAAACAGGAAGCAAAAATTGCACTCAGTTTTGACCTGAACTTAGATGATTTCGATTTCACCCTTTTCATAAGTTGAAGCAAAAACACATACATATTACTTTTAATAATAATGATAGGAAAATATACCATTATCCCCAACTAAGAAGACAAGTAGTTAAGAACACCAAAAGCTGCTAACTTTCTTCTTTAGCGGTTATGTTCCGTTATTGCCTCTTTCTATAGCAGCCTTACTATAACAAACTAGACAACGTTTTCATGGTAGTAATGGGATACCTTCTCAGAGAGTACCAAATACACTTCATTTGAGGAATAAAGTATTTTAAGCATCTTCAGCATTACGATTTAAATATAAGGTACCAAAATAAACTGGAAAAATTATGACTCAAAAACACGACTAAAATAAATAAAAATATGTATAATTTAAACTCAATAAACTATATTTTCGTAGCAAAGTGGAACAACCACTTATAAACTCAAGAATTCTTTAAACTCGTAACATCTCTCTCCACCCACTATTAATAATTTTAGAATATGCTCTCCCCAAGTAACGATGAAACGGATGCAATGATTAGTCGATAAATCAGATTAAGATCACACCGAAGTTATCATAGTCACATAATAATAAATTATATTCGAAGCTTATGCGCGAACAAACGTCTAAATGACATTTTCAAATAAAAAGAAATCACGAGTATGTTTCTATATACGATTGTCATTCAACTCGAAGTGGCAACACAGTTGTGAAATGGAATGTAGTGAATCGCTCACCTCAAGACGTTTACAGTCCTTCGATGTAGTCTCCGCCTGCCTGTTGAACCCTTCGCCAGATGTCTGGTAACCGTTGAATACCTGTCAAGGACCCACTTTGTGAGAGGGTGTTGACAGTGCGCCCTAAGGCACGAACAATGCTGGGAATGTCTCTGAAACGTTTTCCCCTGAGAGGTTCTTTTATTTTTGGGAAAAGATCAAAATCGCAAGGGCTCATATCCGGGGAATATGGCGGGTGCTCCAGTATCTCCCAACCCCTTCGTATTAACAGAGTCTGTACTGGATGAGCTGTATGGCATCGGGCATTGTCGTGTAGGAGAATTGGTCCAGACTCCAGGAGGTGTGGACATTTGCGCCGCGATGCTGGTCGCAAATGGTGACTGAGGTATGAAGCATAGTATACAGCATTGACGGTAACGCCCGGTGGAACTTGATGTGACAGGATAATGCCTTCGTGGTCGTATGACATTATCATCATCACCTTCACGTTTGCTGGCAATTGCCTAAGCTTTCTCCGTCGTGGAGATTCTGGGTGGCGCCATTCACTCGACTGACGTTTCAATTCAGGTTCGTAGGATCTTCCCCACGTTTCATCACTTGCAATAATGCGGTGCAAGAAGTCATCACCTTCCTCATGTTAACGTTGAAGGTGTAGGCGCGCACATTCCCACCTATGCCACTTTTGAACCTCGGTCAGAGCATGGGGTACCCATCTGACTGCAATTTTCCGCATGCCAAGATCTTGTGTTAGCATGTGGAATACTGATCTGGACGAAATGTTCAGCTCCTTCGCCAATTCACTACAAGTCCAGCGCCGATTACCGTCAAACAGTGTCCGTAGTCTTGCAAGATGAATTTCGTCCGTAGCCGTTCGCATATGCCCTCCACCGTGCATTTTGTCTGTTGACCGTCGTCCTGCTTGAAATGCTGCAACCCATCTCGCCACTGTCCGATACGGTAGAGCAGCTTCACCACAGGCCTCTACTAATCTTCTGTGAATCGTCCTGATGCCACCTGGAATTTGATAAACACACGCTGTTCTGCACGCGTCAACATTGCATTAGGGCGGTATTTCACACAACAATCACTTTAACAATATCTACTCGCCACGCACAACGTAATATGGGACCGCAGCAGCCTTGAACTGACTCGTACACATCCACGGCACACACTACGTTCGTCATTTGTCTCCTGCCCACACGACACTCCAATCTTAGCAGTGTTGCCAGTTCGAGTTAAATAACAGGAAAAATGTTAGGTATAAACTACTTACATTTTGCACCAAGACATGCTAGACTAAAGTCAGCTTTTGTGCAAAGTATGAATATTTTGTGCCTCATATTTTTCCTGTTAAAAATGTATTCGTGATTCTTTTATTTGAAAATATTACTTAGACGTTTGTTCGCGCATAAGCTTAATCTGATGGTACCTAATTTTTCCTGTCCGTGAATCTCTCGATAGAAATCTAACTCAAGCAGCCAGAAGGCTCCTATTAGGAAATATAGGTAATACAACAACTGGAGGGAAAGGTAATAGTAATTCTCCCCAATAATAGATTCTACAGTAAGCCTGAATATTCATAGAATAATAAATCAATTATTGTTATCCCCCATCAAGTGGCAACTACTTGCCGCAAATCCAATTTCAATTTAATAACTCAAACCATCTGAATAACATACAGCTAACTCAGTAGAGAAAAACAATAAGACAAATTAATTAAATCAATTCAAGATAAACGACCCATTTCTAAAATCAAATCCTTAGAATAAAATCCTGCCAAAAAAAGAGTACCACAAAGAGTTAAGTTAGCTGTACTTAAGCAAGATCAAGTCAATGGTATTTGAAATATTAATCCCCCATAGAACGAATATCCTGAGTATCACCAACACTGTGAATAATAGTCCTGGTTCATAAAAACAATAACGCATTAAATTTAGAGTGTGTTAGTAAATAAAAAAATCCCACACATAAAATTATTATTAAACCCAATTGACTTAAGGTTGATATTGCAATAATTTTCTTTAAATCACATCCATAATTACTTTCCACTCGAGATATAAACATAGTTAATCCAGAAAGCAACAGCAACACTTGCCAAACAAAACTGTCAATCAAAACCTCACTAAAACGGGTCAATAAATATACCCCTGCAGTAACCTGAGTTGAGGAATGAACTTAAACTGAAAGTGGAATATGGGCCACCATAGCAGCAGGCAGTCAAGCAGAATACGGAATTTGAACTCTCCTTGTTATTTCCGCCAATATAATAAATATAGTAATTATTATTATTTCATTTCCACCAACTAATTCACCTAAATAAAATAATTTAATTTCAACTCCTATAATTAAGCATTCAGGCACTCCCTAACAAAATACGAACATCAAAATTTGTTTAGAAAATGCTGTTAGAAACCCAGCATGATAGGAACGGACATTCTGATAATAAATGTCTAAATAATAAGACACTAATCCCAAGCCATCCCAACCTAATAAAATTAAAATAGTATTATGGGAAATAATTAACAACATTATTATTAGAACAAATATAAATACTAAAATAATAAAGCGATTAATATAAAAAGCCCCGGTTTATACTGACCTCTGTAATAAATAACCATTCTAGAAATATATAAAACAAATCTCAAAAAAATAACGGATGAAATCCAATAAAATAGTTATAACAATGGAGCTTCCATTAACTCTAATGACCTCTCACCCAACAGATAAACTAACATTAGAAACTAATAGATTAACCCCCACACAAACCAAATTAAAAAGAGATACAAATGGAATAGCACAAATATAAGATATTCATACCACAACACAGAGATTATTATTAATCTTCCTCAGCACCAAAAAACAAAATTTCACAAAATACTATTTAAATCACTAAACCCAATAATAATTAAAATCATACAAATTTCGGGCCAACAAAAGAATCAAAAGATTTAATGGAAGTCAAGGAAGGAATAAAAGACAATATTCCCGGACATAACCACCAACAGGAATATAAACCAGAATTATATTTCCCATGTTCAATATAATATAAGTATAACCTGCTCTAAAAATGACATCAGCCCCAACTATACTTAAAAATATCACCCAACAACACTATTCAATAAACTAATTTCCGCTAACAAATTTAAGGTAGGATGGGCCGCCATATTAACAATACTCAATAAAAATCCTCTAAGTGTCATGCTTGGTATAAAAGATAACACAGTCTTAATCATAAGTAATTCTCGATTATCTATCACTTCATAAGAAATGTTTGCTAAACAAAATAACCCAGAAAAACAAAGTCCATGAGCATTTACTAAAATGAAGTCCGCCAAAATCTTAAGATTCCCATTGTTATAACACATCCAAACTAGCCCTATATAAACAACAGAAGAATAAGCAGTTAAAAATTCGACATCAACTTATCGTAAACAAATTAAACTAACAGCCCAAACTCTTACGATACTGACGCGAAACCGTAGCAAATTTGCG
>JAGDQP010017610.1:670-38150 GCA_022664845.1 Lepisma saccharinum | reverse complement strand
CACCAGCAAACGTGTTCGCCATGGACAGGAACAGATGGTAATCACTCGGTGCCAGGTCCGGACTATAAGGTGGATGCATAAGAACCTCCCAACCAAGCTCCCGGAGCTTCTGGATGAGTCACTATCGATGTGTGTGTGGCCTGGCGTTGTCCCGGTGGAACACAATGCCTCTCCTATTGGCCAAAGCTGGCCGCTTCTGGGCGATTGCTGCCTTCAGACGGTCCAATTGTTGACAGTATAGTTCCGAGTTAAGGATTTGGCCGTAGGGGAGCAGCTCATAGTAGATAATTGATTCCCTGCCAATCCCACCAAACACACAGCAAAACCTTCCTGGCCGTCAATCCTGGCTTGGGCACCGTTTGCGCCGGCGCACCGCGCTTCGACCACGACCGTTTTCGCGTGACGTTGTCGTAAGTGATCCACTTTTCATCACCAGTCACCAACCGCTTCAGAAATGGGTCGCTTTTGTTGCGATTCAGCAGCGATTCGCAAATGGAAATTCGGTCCATGAGATTTTTTTGCGTTAACTCGTGTGGCACCCATACATCAAGCTTCTTTTTGTATCCAGCCTTATGCAAATGGTTTTTTGTGCAATGTTTAGCTCTTGGGCAATCGAAACAGTGCTTACATGACGGTCGGACGCGACAATGTCCATGATTTTATCGACATTTTCGACACTTGGCCTTCCAGTGCGTGGTACATCTTTGACGTCAAAATTACCGGCACGGAATCGACGAAACCAAAATTGCGCGTGATTGGCTGTTACAGTATCAGGACCATAAACACTATTCACATTTGCAGCCGCCTGGCTTGCGTTTTCGTATTTATCGAAGAAAAACTGTAAAATATAGCGTATTTTCTCTTTGCTAGTGTCCATTTTGACGCGCGCTCACACAACACTGAGTCAACTCATCACAACTATCTGAACAGTGTTTGTAGTACGCAATCTCATCGTTTGAACGCCATCTCGTTGAACCCGATCGGACTTATACAACGCGAGATACAGATCACTGAATCTATCTATTGGCAAAATAATGGATTACTTTTTACTACGCCAGATATTAATTTCATATTAAAACCAGTCACGGGAATATCATCCAAAGGGAAAAGCATCCAAACGGAAAATCACCCAAAAGGGAAAAGCATCCAACAGGGTTATCGTGCAAAAATTGCCTCTCATCAGTCTTGTAACCAACGTGAAACACAAAGTCTTAAAAGGTTGAGACCAGATTTATTCCTGTTTTGCATGGAAAAAATTATGGCAACCCTAATGTTGGCATATGTCTACTTTACTGGCTAAGACACTCTTTGTGTCGATGCAGCAACGCTTTTCAAGAGATTCTGCCAGATTCAAGTGTCACCTTAATATATATAAATTTACTAAATATTTAACTAAAATCGTTGAAATAACTTTAAAAAAAACAACAACATTGAAAGCTCCACGACTTCACTGATCAGATTTCGAAATTTTACGGCGCTGTGGAAACTATCTGAGCTACAACCATATAAATTTACCAACTGGTGTTTGCTAAACGTAATACAAGTTTACAAAGTGTCAGCCGCCTGGTTGTCATGTGGATTAGGGCGCTAAGCCAGCAACTCAAAGGGCCGGGGTTTGAATCCTGGCTGGGATCGGGATGTTTGTGAATTTTAGAGACTTAACAGCTATAATGAACTAGAGATGGACCGAAGATATTAGTAACTAAAATGGCCCAAAAATACAACATTGTTTTTACAAACTATCAAATAGATATCTCGATTGTAAATTTAATTTTAATTATTATATAATTGAACAATTGTTTAGATGAAGATGGAATTTACACACCAAAGTTTCGAGGTTTTTAATGTAAAAATATGTTGATATAATTGAAATATTGTTTTCCTCCGTAGTAAACACGTAGTACTTGTTCACAAATATTGACGATTCTAGCCGAAATAGTTTTGGGCGGCGCAATTTCTGAAACCGGTTGAGCAAACATTTTGCTATTTATTTTTATTTTTTCTTTACCAAATTTTTCGATGCTTTCGGTTCTAAAATATGGTAAATAATAAATTATTGAATCGATACTTGATGAACACATAATACCATTAGGAAGTAGACCCTACATGTTAATACATTTTAGTGTTTGTGGTGCCTGCCAATAGTTTCTACGAATTAGCCAATATTAACGATGTCTGTAAAACAAGCATTCCCTACATATCCGAGGTAAAATGAGAAGATACCATAAATTTGGTGATAAACGAATTACCTCCAACCGGTAGATAATAATCTGATCCTTGAGTGGCCAAATTCCTACGAGTCCTTGAAACATTTTTGACTCAGATGGTCCTTGTATAAATGGAATCTATATACGCAATTAACAACCGTTGCTTTTTTAAAATCTCTGTGGTGTGAGCTTGAAGTGACACTCCTCAGCGTGCATTCTTCCGGGCACAAATATAGGGAATGCTGAAGCCAGAGCCTTAGCTAAGGTAACATCCCGGCATTTGGCTGATAAGACTGAGGAAAGTTCCGTCAAGACTGAGTGAGCATTTCCAATAAGAGAACTCGAACCTGTTTGCTTCCTAGCACTGTTCCGAAGCCCCCAATCTTAAACACTAGGTCTCGTTTATTCAATTAAATCTATAATCAAGCATCCGGCTGACGTATCTGTGCCTATAAATAGAATCAATGTTCCATTCTTTTTTACAATTCTTAGTAGAAATATAAGATACAGCAAGAAAAGGAGAACTAAATGCATCAGATTTACCAATGAAATGTCTTATCTTGCAGAGCGCGAGACACCAATAATTAAAATATTAAGTAGAAGCTCTGAGGAACTTGGAATGAAAATAAAAGGAAGGGGAAGGAAAGAAATTGATCTAATGAAGAATACCAAATATCAAAGTTAGAGGAGTAATTATTTGAACAAGCACGTAGAGTCAAGTATTTCCTAAGAATTAAAAGTAAGAATATAAAAGTGGGAAAATGAAATAAAGGTAAGAATAGTGGCAAATGAGACATTCAGTAAGAGAAAGTCTTTTTTATGTCAATCAATAAACAGAGAATTCACGAGAAAATTAAATTTTTGTGTGCGAGCTTGTGAATCCACATACTAAAATCAGCTTGAATCAATGAAACATCAAGCCAACATGCTGGAAAAAAGTTTGTCGTGTCAAGTAAAAAGGTTGAAGCAAGCTTGCATCATGTTTGAATTTTTTAAAGGCACGAAGTGCCTTGTTTAGGCAACAGATAATCAAGCCTGGAATTGGGTTGTTAGATCAAGCATATTTTATCTAGCAAAAATCAAGGTTGTATCAAGCTTGAAATATACTTGTCGTGTCACGTCAAGTCTAACACGGCAAAACCAACGGAATTCGACCTTGAATCAAGAAACAGTGCTATGTGGGGAAGTATTGTATTATCTGGAAATGCCATGCTTTTTCGAAAGAGTGAAGACAGAAACTTGAAAGCCTTGGAAATGTGGATGTGAAGGAAAATAAGGGAAATCAGATGGATACATATTGTAGATAAAGAGCTGTACGAGACTAGGTACGAGAGGAACGGTACTACAGCGGGCGGATTTACTGGGGGGGCATGGGGGATATACCACCCTCCAGTCATTTCCAATCATTTCAGGATTTAGAAGAGAGACCCTGGGGGGAATCTACTTTAAGGGTGGAATCTATTCCGGGATTTTTCATAGTCATTTTGAAATGACTGGGGGAGCAATGAACCCCACGTCCCCTGTAAATCCGCCCATCGGAACTGATTAGAACTTTGCTAATGTGGATGTAGCTTATTAAAGATGCAATTAAAGCTGTGAATTAAAGTATATTCATAGAGGATGTAAGAAGGAAATTGGCCAGGCCCACGCGGGAGCCGCGGTGGTTCAGTGGTAAAGTGCTCACCTCTGGGGCTAAGGATCATCGATTCGATACCTGCTCATGTTATGTTGGCTTTGTGGTGGACAAACACCGTGTGCGTGGGTTTTCTAAGGGTTCTCTCCCGTTTCCTTCCACTTTCTTCATTCCACCAACTCATCTCATCATCATCCATACGGCCAAAGCTAAAGTTGCCTAAAAGCATTAAAATTAAATTTAAATTAAAATTCGAATGCGGGGGACCCCGGAATGGTAAACTGGTTACAGATCTCGCTACCTGTACGCGTGATCACTGGTTCGAGTTGCGCCGTGGTCCATTGATCGAAGTACTTCGGAGCCCAGTTTACCAAAAACTGTAGGTTCCATCTGATGAAACTCACCAGCTCCAGTTAAGTAGGATATTAATATCATTTCAGTCAATCCAATCCAGGACAATGCTAACTCTAAGGAAACTTTCTATCAACTGACTGCCATTTATTAAGACTATAGTTGAGAGGAAGAGAGGACCAGGGAAAGATACATCCTACTTCTTGACAATACGAGTATTACGAAGGATAAATCATGTGATTAGAGAATGGAAACCCGAAGACCGAAATTGATGATGAAGACGTCCTTGCAGTATCTTGAGCTCTTGCAAGAACTAGCGATGATGGTTATGATAAAGAATCCTTGGAGTTGAGAAAAGTTTCTATTGGTTGAAAGTTGTATTCAAAGAAGGGGCGATAAAGGAATCAAAGAGATGAACGTGAATGAAAGAAACACGGAGAAGGATTATGAAGAACTAGAAGCAGTTAAAACACGTGACTCAATACGTCATAACTCTTTTGTCCTTTCAAGGAAAATACTTCCCTCTGAACTTGAGGAAGGTCGGAGCAACGAAGACCTTGTTATTGCTTTCACTTGTGAGGAGGAACCAATCGGACAGACAGGAAGGAAACTAGATAATAATCGGTAAAGTGTGAGGTGGATGCGGGTGTGTTTTACGCGGTTGTGCTACTTTACTCGTGTTGTCGAAGTTGGCGTCGTTATCCATCCTTTGGTGTTTACTGCTTTCAAAACTGTCACACGAACAAGCAATTTGTGTTTCATGAAGTTCTCCTCACCCATATGAAGAATATACATAATTACTACTGCCCGTAAGAATCATGTAAGGTAAGAAAAAAATATTCTGTTATTTTTTTTCTTTAACCTTGAAAGTGTTTGGAAAATCTAGCTGCTGTATGAATCACAGTGTTTACTAACAACAAATATAATTTCAATGGAACAGGCATGACATAGTGGCTGAAACTAAAATTTCCTGTTGCAGCTTCTGTTCGCATTTCTCAAATGTCGTTACAGCGAATATTGAAATGTTATTTTTAAGGGGGTGACCACACAAAAATACACACGCTGAGAGTTCTAAAGAGCGAGTAATAAGATATGAAACCTAGTTCCATACTCTCCGGAAAGATGTAAGGTACTATTCGGATGTACTCAATATGATTTTTTTTTTCACTAAAGTGACAGAGGGTATAATTTGACGGACTGAGATCGTGAATCCGAAATAAACTGACTATCAGATACATTCCAGGGAATTTCTCACTACAAATATCACCCTCAGTCTTCAGCAGAGCTGAAATGGTTCACGGGGTCAGTCGTGTATTACGATCAGTTAAGAGTGCTAAAATTTTGTCTCGTTAAGATAATATTAACTAACATTTCTTGGTGCGGATACTTTTAGATACGCAGCAAAGCCAGTTTCTTCCCTTTGTTATAAGATCTGATCATTTGCGCCGTAGATCAATCGGTAGTGTTGCTTTCCAATCCAATGGATGTTTATCCTGACAGATTTTCTTTTTTCTTTCAAGCAACCAGGTTCTGGCCGGCTTCTTTCCTTCTTCATCCCTTTTCTAGACTTAATCAAAAAAATTCTAAAGATCATCAATACAATTCAATTCAATCTTGTCACTCTTGTTCACTACTCCTCCAAATATTTCTTGTTTAGGAGGTCTTGCTGAAGATATGTTAGTCTATCTGTCTTTTGTACGCAGATAGAATTTTCTTGTTTGCCATGCATTATGGCCATATATTATGTAGTGAAATTTCGTTGAATACTGTCTGTATAAAATTCAGATTGTTAGACTCCGGTTTGAACTCGTAGGTTCAGTTATTATTTCAGAGTTTTTAAATATTTTCTCTTTTCAAATCACTTTTTCTTTTACCTACGTACGGTTTCTACTTTGAGCGGCAGTACTTTTAGTTTCTCTTTCCTTTAAATTTTAATACTTGTATTAATTTCTTTTCTATGATTTTGGATGATGCAACTCATACATGTTACGAAATCACATATCCGTTCAAATGCTAAAAACAAGTCGCATTGCTTTGTATTGCTAAAGACTCCAAGTCACGTAAAATAGTAAGTGTTTTTTGGCATTCAGTCAGTTTCAATGGTCTGAAGGACACGTGCAAAAACCTTTAATATTTACAAAAACACATTGACTGCTAACATTAACTTGAAAACAAAAAAAAATCTGCTCAAATTTTAAATTTCTGGTCTTGACATCGCCTTAAGGCTGCATACACGTCATCACTTCCAATACTTGTGCTATTTCTGTGAAGAATGAATGAACATGGTAACGGCCATGTGCTAGATTCTCAAGTACCATCCAGTCATTTTCGCATACAGAACGAGAAACTGATATCTCATTTTGTGTGCGACTGATCATAAGAATTTGTGGAAACTTCACATTCGCGACGGGTTAAGGCAAAAACGTTTCTGTATCGTTTCTCGTCTTAAACGGTTTCTTCTTTTCTTGTGTGCAACCTGAGTAAATGAAGAACATTAGTTTTGTGTGTCGTGTGAAGGTGAAGAAGGCTTACTTTCACCCTCTTTATTGACAGTTTCTAGCAAGTTAAACGTCTTCAGCAAACACATTCATTTGTTTCTGTGCTTTCTGAATTACTTAGGTATCTGCGGATCAAAGTTGAATCGATTTTTTTTTTGCCAACTTGATGTGATACCATAGACCTCATAATAGATAGACTTATCACGCTTCCCCATATCTGGCTGCGCTAAAACTAATGGGTTTTTGTTCAGAGCACGCGAATATGACGTCTATGGCAGGGCTACCTAGTGGATGGATTCAAAATCACGTGATCTGAACAAAAATCCATCAGTTTTAGCGCAGCCAGAAATGGGGAAGCGTGCTAAGTCTATATATTATGAGGTCGATGGTGATACGTCATGGAAACAGGGTAACGTCTCTCGTCACTGAGTCCACGTCCTGTTGCTACTGAAATTTTCTTAGGGTTAATTCTACAATCGACAGCTAAACTTCTAGTCAGCGCTAAGTTAAAACAAATTCTGATTTTGGCCAATGAGAGTTGGCCTCAACTTAGCGCTGATTAGAAGTTTAGCGGTCGATTGTAGAACTGACCCATCGCCAAAACTAGTAGTTAATGCATGCTAATAAGAGGTAAAATAAAATATGGTGCCCCTTCACCTACATTTTCCTTTTCTACCGTCTACAGTCTCCAGTTTGTCGGCGCGGCGGACCAGCTGAGAGAACTGCTGCCGGTGGACAGCCTCTTTTATTTCACAGAGAACTTCGCTACTAAAAATGCCTTTTATTATGTGAAGTACACACGACTGGGAAGTAAAAAAAAAAAAAAAAAGACGGCCACGATCATTCAGATCCACACAATATTTCCGCAAATAGCAACAAATATTGCACGCGGTGTTGTCAACTTCAAATCAGCAAAATCTCGTACTCGTTACATTAGATTCTTTAACCCTGGATTACTAAAATATCTGCAAATTTTCTATCTTACTAAATTTACGTTGCAGCGATGAGAGATTAAGAAAATTGATTGTTAATAGAAATAAAATCAATGTATATGAATAATAATATTATTATTAAGGTATATTTATTTTGTCATATGCTTGAAAGATATGTTCAATAGCTGAAGAACATAGGAAAAAAACAAAACAAGGCAAATTGAAATATTACATGGATTATGTTTCCTAAAAAAAGTTAGACGATGTACATGTCAATGGTTATTAACTAAACTGAACAAATTAATTATAGTAAAAACGATAATTACTTATTTCTTTTGTAGTTCAGGTGTACGATCAACGCCATAAATTTTTCGTCTTTTTTAAAATTTATTTTCTTAATAATTTAAAAATGGAAGAACAGATTTTGGTGCACTTTTATCTAATTTGCTGATAATCTCATTCTCTTTAAGGTATGTGTGCTGAGAACTATACACAAGTGAATTTCAATTTACTTACAAACTTTAGTTGCGATAAAGTAGGGGAAAAGATTCAGGAAGGAGTTGCTTAGGGCCTAAGTTGAATTTATCATCCCGACATTTCGTTGGTGTGATTTATCATAAACCCTGATTAATCTTTAGTTAGGATTTCCAACCGCTGATATCGAACCCAGGACCACCGAAAGGCAAAGCCAACGTGCTGTCAAATTAGCTACGTCTGCTGGAACTGTATTCAAATGAATTTGTCCATTCCGCAATTACTAAGTTTAAAAATAGTAACTTTGGAGCGAATCGTACAGCACATCGTACTGCAACCACATTGTTACACTGTTACGACGGGATTTGCATATATATGCAGTGACGTGTTTCAATAATAATAATAATTCACAGTCATATTCAATCCACGACTGGATGAGGCCTCTCCCGGAGGGAGGAGTTGGTCTACTCCTCCCACGATGACCAGACGTGTTGGGAATGGAGACCCGAATCTCTCAACTGTGATCGCCACTGTCTTTTATTCACAGCAGCTCAACAATTGCATCACGACGCTGGCTGAGTACCTTTCCAAACCCTCACACCTTGGAAAAATGTCCTTGGCGAAGCCGGAATCAACCCCGGGACCCCACGATCAGCAGTCAGACATGTAGTCCAGTCAATTTAGGAGGAAAAGGGGCTTAACCTAGAACAAATTGCAACAAAAATACTGTTTATAGTTTCGGCCCTATGAAGTACCTGAATAAAATCTACCTGCTATGTCATATTGACTTTAACATGATTAGCAATAACAATGCTGTAACAATCACCCGACATTATAGATTATGTACTGTGTTTCTTGCGTGATTTTACCAACCCAGTGTCCATGGTCCAATGGCTAGGGTGCCGAAATTCTGATCAACAGTGTGTTTGAATCCCACAGATGACCATCCTGACTGAGGTTTTCCAGAGCTTTCCTTAGTTTCACTACATGAATGGCAGGATGGCACCTTAACAAAGGCCCTGGTCAACATTTCCCCATATCCTATCACCTTCCTGTTCCTAAAAGGTCATAGATACCTAAAAGGTCCTAAAAGGTTATAGATACCTAAAAGGTCATAGAATAAATTCAAAATTCAGTAATTTTATCCAAGTTTCCATTAGCTGTATAGTTCCTTGATTGTTTATATAGGCCTACTGTGAGTCGAGTCAAGCCTTCTAGCATAAATATTTCGGCAGTTGACTCTTCTTAGTTTAAGGACTTTTACTCCGATTTAGTGATTTTTTTTGCAAAACTGAACTTCCACGCTGAGCTGCAAGGGCGCCGATTTCTCTGTAACTTTGGGGGGGGGGGGGATTCAGATATTTTTTTTGTTTCCAGGTGAGGGTCTAAGAAGGCACATGTGATACAAATCCAATTCAGATTTTCCCCAAATATTGTATATTCATAAAAAAACACATATATTGTAACGGGATGTAAGTTCATTGGGTCAGTATGTCAAATTGACTACAATGCAAAGAAACTACAGATAACAAACATTACATAATGCTGCATAAGCACCACAAGAAGCAGACTACACTAACACCAAGCGGTAAGACTTGGAAACAATAAAAGCACGCCCACAAAAAGGGATATAAAAGGCCAGTCATAAACCTTAAAAGTATCACTTCTTCGCTCCGAAAAGTGGTCACCTCTACCTACCTAACTTGGACTGGAGTCAGGACTCTCTCCTAACCCTCGACTTGCACTGGAGTCGGTATACCTATACCTTGCTAACTTGTACTGGAGTTAGTATCCATTCTCCAAACAATCTCCTTTCTTTCCAAAAGATCTAAGTCGAAGTTATCACTGCAAAAGAGGTGAACCACTAGTCTGATCATTACAGAGCCCGCATTTGGGACGATCTTATTAATAACAGTAAATTACTTGTATGTCATATAATATTGGAACTTTTTGTAATAAACTGGTGTCGGTAAAACGTCAATAAGTGTTTGCTCTATTATTTCCTAAATTCAACCACTATAGTAAATGATCTTTGGTCAAACGGTCTCTACCAGATTATATCGTATATTTTGAAGACTGCTATCACGTCATATACGATCCTGTCACTAAATTACGAAGTAACAACCAAATAATCATTACGATATAGTCATTATGAAGGCTTCCCCAGGTCCAGCTATTACAGAATTTAACAATTTTTGTATAACGTTAAAACAATTCACTAAAGGATATTATGTTCTAACTAATAAGATCTAAGTTTCTGCTGTTACTAGAAAATAAACTTAGGAAATAACATAAACTAATGTTAGTCTATGCAGAGGAGCTATCCAGCTTTCCCAAATGTGGTTCTCTTTCCATCCGGCTCACCCTTCCGCCGCGCTACAGCTTTATTGGACATTTTTTTTAATGCTCGGTTCTCGATCTCGACAAGTATGGTTCAAGAAGCCTCTGTCTCACCTACAGTGAGAAAAAAATATTTGGACAAGTTCAACAAAGAGAAAAAGCAGACTTATCACACGAAAAACGTGGCCCATTTCGAAATCACTTGCCTGTTTATGATAATTTGGATACCTTAGATAGAATGGTATAGAAATAACTAGTACTCGATACACCTGTAAGGTAACAGGCAACGAGAGAGTGATAACTACGTAAATTCATGGCAAAAAATGTATTTGGACAACCCTATAGTACTCTCGAAATAAATGTTCTAGGAATTCTTTTGTGTACAAGAGCACTCTGCGTGGTGTATTGAAGCAATCCACACCGTGTCAGGCATAAAGAAGCAGCATAGGGAACAAATTGAGTTGAAAAACATTGGAACTACTCACTTTAATTTCAAATTACGTGCGGAAGGTAAAAGGTACTGAGACATAGCCAAGCTTGTTGGAAAGCCATTCTCTACCGTTAGATACATCATAAAGAAACATAGAACATAATAATTATTGGGGATTCGTTCTAAGGAAACTAACTGCCCGGAATGAAACCTACATTCTTCATTCTGTGAACAAAACTCAAAGAATTAAAGATTTGGTTATTTCACTTGCCTAGGATATGCAAGTTAATGTTATAGATGTATAGATGTGAACAAAAAAATTGGGATTCAGAAGATGTGTAATCAGAAACAAAACTTACATATAAGAAGAAAGCAGAAATAAGAAGTTCAAATTTTCCAAGAAATATCAATATGAGTGCCTGGAATTTTGGAAAAAGCTTGTTTTTCTAGGATGAGACTAAGATAAACTTGTATTGTAGTGATGGATATCAGGACGTGTGGCGAAAGAAGAATGAAGCTTTCAGAAAGCAGAACATTGTTTTAACTGATAAAAATGTTGGAGGGTCTGTTAGGATTTGGAGTTGTGTAATTACTAATAGAGTGGCCAGTATTCATACCCTGGATACACATCTTCTAAATCACAATTGTTCAATGAATTGCTAACATTAACTTACATATTCTAGTCGAGTGAAGCAGTCAAATCTTTCGCACTAATTCTTTGACTATTGTTTACAAAATGAAGAATGTAAGTTTCATTCCGGGCAGTTAGTTTTCTTGGTTGGCCAGAACTAATTCTATTCCGCAATAATTGCTCTGTTTACGTTGCTTTATGATGTATCCAACGGTAAAGCATGACTTTCCAACAAGCTTGGCTTGCCTGACACCGTGTGGATTGTTTCAATACACCACGCAGAGTGCTCTTATACACAAAAGAATACCTAGAACATTCATTTCGAGAGTAGTATTGGGTTGTCCAAATACTGTTTTTTGCGATGAATGTACGTAGTCGTCACTCTTTCGTTGCCTGTTACCTTCCAGGTGTATCGAGTAATAGTTATTTCTTAATTATTCTATCTAAGATATCAAAATTATCATAAAAGGGCAAGAGATTTCGAAATGGTCCATGTTTTACGTGTGATAGTCTGATTTCCTCTTTCTCGAACTTGTCCAAATACTTTTTCTCCGCTGTATATAGTTTCCCTATCTATAAGCTGTATTAGAAACTCAAAATTACGGTATTAACGGCAAACAATAATTGCATCTAAACAGCAGTTTGAAGGATATGTTTCCAAGTGCAAATCCACTCCTACTTTTGTGTGAGTTCTTCTTGTCGCTTATTGTTATTATTTCTTTTTCTTAAATTATGTTAGTATATGACAAAATCACGATGAATGATCCTTAACCCTCGGAACGCCAAGATAATTTCATCTCACGGAACGTCAAGATGAGTCATTTTCAACGCATGTATATTTCTCGTATGAAATAAAGTACTTGTTCAAAATCAAGGTATTTTAGAGTATAAGTGTATTCATTGTATTGTATTGTATTTATTTATTGTATTTTATTTGTTCAAGTAGACACTACAAAATAATGAAACACAGAAAAAACTAATACATCATATTAACCTTACAACCATTTTCATGGCTGCACAAAAATAAAGGTACCATGAGTCTCTTACTTATTTACACATATAAAGTACGACATATAAAACTATCACAATCAAACTACCTTCCTCTTTCACTCTCACATATAAAGCATACCGTATCTGTTGTATTCTGATTCTTGGAGATAAGCGATTACATTGCTGACAGTATGCGGAGTACACAGAATTTCACTCTTTCATTTCATGACTAATGAACAAAAATAATATTTTGACTGTATAGTGTATTGGTCATTTTTGACCCCATCTTCCCGATCTTGGCGTTCCGAGGGATAAACGACAGAAAATACGTTTTCATTTTTTCTTTCATTCTTTCCTTTCTTTTTTTTTTACTAAATGGTCTTTATTGATGTTTTGCACGAAACTCCAGAAACACAAGCAATGCACGAATTAACTCCTTTAGCCAGTCGAGGGGGTATTATACGTGATGTAATTTATATAAGCACTGTAGCACTCAAGTTTCAGGGAGGAATTTATCAATGAAATAGATTTTCCAAAGGGAGATTAGCTTAGTAGAAGGGGAAAACGAATGACCATGTACTGTAGAAATAGGAGAACCAACTTCACCTTATCATTTGGGGCCCCCATTAGGGGGCCCCACTTGAACTTTGGGGGGGCCAGGGCCCCCGAAGCCCCCCGGGATCGGCGCCCTTGCTGAGCTGGAATGAACTTAGTACATTGTGAGAGAAGAAAACATCATGAAAGTACCAAATTAGTACCTCAATTGTTTGCTTATTTAGAGACACTTTGTTACATTTCAGTAAATAAAATATTGTGTATTACAAAAAGAAAAATAAAAGCTCATGTGCACAAAGAACAACCGCTGCCAGCTGACAGGTAAGTTTAGAATTTTCATTATTAATAGTAGTGCGTTATCAATATCGGATATCCGTTACTGTACTACCAGGGTGAGTCATATGTTCGTAGCGTTGGGTGGCCCCGCCCACGCGATGCCGGAAAACCATGTGCAACGTGTAGAACAGGAAGGTGGTGGTGGCAGAAAGCATGTCACGTGTCTGTCTGATCACAGCGCAAACGGTGTGTGGGAGGAACTACGCGTTGAATACACAGTTGGCAGAACAATGGCTGAGGAGAAACTTGTGTGCCGTGTGCTTCTGCGCCATTACTGGAAAAAGAGGTTGAATGCAGCAGCAGCAGCTAAGGAAATTTGTGCCGTAGAAGGTGAAGGTACTGTTCACCCGTCCACAGCTAGAAGGTGGTTTCAACGTTTTCGGTCTGGTGACACCAGTCTCGATGACAAGCCCAAGAGTGGACGCCCTGTGACGACGGATATCGATGCCCTCCTGAACGCTGTTGAAGGAAACTCAGGAACCAGAGGCAGATGAAGTCCAGACATCACAAACCAGTGTCGTTCGTCATCTGCATCAACTTGGGTTTCGCTCCAGGCAACCGAGAATGGTTCCCATGATTTGACTCTCGCTCAAGCTCAACAACGTGTGACCCTGTGTGAAGAACTGCTTCGAAACCCAACTGGCGACAGGTTTTGGCGGCGGATCATCACGAATGGTGAAAAGTGGATCTCTCTTCGTTATCCTGACACCGGGAAACAATGGCTTTGACCAGGTACCGAGGCGCAGCCAGTGGTTCAAAGAGGGCGGTTTGAAGAGAAGACAATGCTGTGTGTGTGGTGGAATTTCGAAGATCCGGTGCACTAGCAGCTCGTTCCATTTGGTCGTTCCGTAGATGGGACATTGTATGCTGAACAGCTGCAACGGGTATACGACATTGTGCGCCATTGTTATCCAGCACTGGTGAACCGAAAGCGACTGCTCCTCCAATTTGACAACGTTCCATGCCATAGGTCAAGAAGAGTCCGCCAGCATATTGCGGACACGGATTTCGTGGACATTTTACCACACCTCCCCCTACAGAACCGACCTTGCGCCATCTGATTTTCATCTGTTTCGTTCCATGGCACACTTCCTGCGGGGCAGACAATTCCATTCCGTGGATGATGTGACAACTGGCATTACTGAGTTATTTGCTTCAAAGCCTGCAGCCTGGTATCGTCAGGGGTTTGTGTCACTGGTGAAACGTTGGAGAAGGACCATAATGTGTGATGGGATGTACTTCGCCGAATAGGCTTCTGTGGTACAGGGGGGAAGCGGGTGCTGCACATTATCCATGAAAACGCTACGAACATATGACTCACCCTGATATATACAATGGCATTCAGTGCAAGAGGGCCCAATTCACTTCGATTCTGATCTATCCCAGCACTTGACTATTCTTGCTTCATCACAGGGAATTTTTTCTGAAGATCTATTCAAATATGAGCTTTGCAGCTACCCAGCTTCCTTGTTTGATGCTTCACATCTTCCTAGAAAAGCTAACAAAGCAGCGTTGGTCGATGTCATCTCGCCCAATTTACAGTCAACACAGAAAGAAATGGAGGTAAATGCATTAGATTCATTGTATGTTCTTGACGGAGGTGCTCTACTACACCGTGTTCCATGGTGTCAAGGGCAGTCTATTTCTGAACTTTGCACTGCTTACCTCATGTATGTTCAACGTCGCTATAAGGAAGCAATTACAGTATTTGATGGATATTCTGGTGAACCATCCACCAAAGATGCTACTCAAATAAGAAGATGCAAAGGGTGGCGGGCACTTGATGCTTATCTCAAGCCAGAAACCACACTCCATCTTAAGAAAGAAGATTTCTTAACAAATCAGAATAACGAACAGTGATTTTTACATTTGCTAAGCAATGAATTTGAAGAATCTGGTTATGAGGTTCTCCACTCCAGAGGCGATGCCGACCTCGAGACTGTGAAATCCGTTTTAGCAGCAGCTAAAAAACAAAATGTAACTGTAATTGCAGATGACACGGATATTCTAGTACTCCGTTGCTACTATGTAGGCATCAATTACCATACTGTGCTTTTTCAGCCGAATCAAAAGTCCAATAATCACACACATAGAATATGGGATATCAAAGCAGTTAAAGAAGGACTTGGAGAGGACATCGTATGCAGTCTTCCATTCATGCATGCTCTGCTGGACTGTAACACAACGTCGCAACTCTTCAACATTGGAAAAGGTAACAGATTAAAATTATTGGAGCAGCAGCCTGAACTGGTGGCCTAAGCTAAAGTGTTCAACAGTCCCAAATGTGCAAAATATGTAAATGCTGGGGAGAAAAGCTTAGTCGCTGTCTATGGTGGTGCCAACTCAGATTCATTAGATTCACTGCGATATAAGCGCTTCTCGGCTAAAGCTGCTAGAAATAAATTGTCAGTACATCCACAATAACTGCCACCAACATCAGCATCCGCGAAGTATCACAGCTTCCGTGTGTATTTTCAAGTACAGGAATGGCTCGGAAATTCATCTTTGATACCAAAAGACAGGCTGGCGGGAACAAAATGATCAATACCTTCATGTTCTAACAGACGTGTAACCAGCACCAGAAGCCATCCTTTCTGCGATTCGCTGTAGTTGATAAAGTGACTGGTCGTCAACACGATGTTCATGTCGCAAACATGGTATGGATTGTTCTGTAGCCTGCAGAGTGTCCAGTTGTATCATGCACAAATTATAACCTTGAAATCGTAGTAAGTGATGGAGACGAAGAAGAGGTCATCGATGAGCATACCTAACACGGATGAGGGAATGTTTGATAATACCAAACAACCAGAAACAATTTATTAACCTGAGGCTGGTATAGAAATCAGGTCTTCTTGCTGATCTACAATACGATCCTTTTAGATGTTGAATGTATCAGTTAACAATACCTGTAAAAGGAGATCACGGACTGCATATAGCCAGTGGTTGTAGACGATATTTATTTTTATATTAGTCTGATTTCAGCGTCAATATTTTCATTTTCGTATATTGAATAAGCAATTTGAACAAAGTTGTGATAAAGATTGTACCAGCACTTTTTTTCTAAAAGCCGTAATCAAAAACCTTAGCTGAGTGTTTTGACTTCCTTCTTGTGCATCAAATACATATGTGTGGTAATTGTAAGGAGTAAGTTCTCTGTCATTGACTTCTTTCAAATTTTGGAAGATCTTATGTATCTCTTGCTTTTTATACACCAACATATGTGAATTCTCTGTATATCATAGAAATCTTGGGTTACATCCTCAACAACTTTTATTCATTTTGTTTCTTTAACTTCCTGTCATTGTCAAATAATGTCTATTTGCTAAATATACACTATCAGGTCTTTAATTTGATACCAACTTTATGAAAATCGGGCTTGTAGAAGCAGAGTTAAAGTTAAATGTATATTTCAAAGTCTTTTGTGGCCAATATCCAAGATGGCGGACGAAAATGGCGGACTTCAGTCACTCAAATTTTGGTAGACTTTTGATATGTTATTCAGTATGCTTCATAGGGCCAGAAACCACAAACAGCATTTTTGTTGCAATTTGTTCCAGGTTATTTAATAGACTGACTGGACTAATGGTAACCACTATACCATCAGGGGCGGGCTATGGTTATATTATTTCTACTAATAATACGCAGCGGCGACGTGCGTCGGAATGACGTTGTGACTAAGAAACCGTCGAGACAACATCCACAAACAATATCAATGTTGTCTTTAATAATTATAACTAAGGTCAGAAATGATAGGCTGTATCGATCGGAGAAGATCGCATCCTGGACTAGACGGGAGCATAAAGAAAACACATAACACTCACGAAGTTGGAAAATATGTAGACCTTAATAAGTAGCTGCCGTTTACGCTTTCCTTAGCGCCAATTGAAGATAAAATACGATTGTTTTGATCAATATTAGTTTATATATACCAACCAGTCTGGTCAGCGTGGGAGCAGTAGACCAACTCCTCTAGTGGATGAGGCGTCTACCCGAAGGGAGGAGTTGGTCTACTGCTCCCACGCTGACCAGACGGGTTGGGAGACGAGAGCCGAAGCTCTCACTGTGATCGCCACTGTCTTTTATTCACAGCAGCTCCCCAATTGTCCTCACGATGCTGAGTCAACACCGAAATGTTTTATAAATTTAAGAAGGGGTGAGTCTCAAATTAGTGGTTGCTTTTAAGTTTTCACGACAAGCTGTTTGGGTAAAATAGCAGGATTCCCCCTCTTCCCGATTAAGATGATATTCGGAATCAATAACCTGGGATGGAGTCTTCAGGCACAAGGGAAAAGTCCTGGCAAATCTAACACTGGTTGCAGTAATGAAAGGTACACTCAGATTTTAGTAAGAGACCGATAGAAAGTATTTTTACTCCAAAATGTTGAAGAATTTTACAACACTGAAGTGAGTTAACTAGGGATCTGAAGAATTGAAATATTTGATTTAATCTGGATGGAATATTGGTATAGTTTCGAAAATCTTGGCATTGGCAGTCTTCTAAAAATATTTTGAGTGTATGTACTGGTCTGTGAATTTGAAGGCAAATTTGAACAGGGAAGCGAGCGAATTTTTATTCCAGGTCCTGTCCACATAATTGCAATGATAGGACTTTGAAAGACTGTTAATAAAAAAAAAGTTTTTGTGAACACGTTTCCAAGCTATGGCATGTACTCGTTACCTATCCTATCCATTATACCAAACGAGATGGATTTAGCATTCATGTTGAATTGAGTTCATTTAAGGCATTTAGGCAACTTTGGTGCAGGCAGAATGGGATGGTGGGAGAATTGGTGAACTCAAGAAAGTGGGAGGAAACAGGAGAACCCTGAGAAAATCTTCACACACAGTGCTTTCCTACCACAAAATCCACGTAGCACGAGCTGAGATGGAACTGAGGATCCCGCGCATCAGAGGTGAGCGCTCTATCACTATGCTACCGCATCCATGTGTTGATGAACCAAATAGTATTTTGAAATGTGCTTTTTTTAAAGAGAATAGTGTTGCGAAAACGAAATCTCCATCTAAAATACTAATAACTTCTTTTTCCTTATGTATTAACATGTGTTAACATTTGTTATTTATTATTAGAGAATAGGAATGTGAAGACACGTCTTTGGATGAAAATCTCACAATTTTTCCTTTTGGATTGAAAGCGGTTGTTAAGGTTAAAAGTCAAGAAGCAATAGAGATGCATTAATTTATCTTCATGAATTTATGAGCCTTTCTTGCTTGACAAAACCCGAAAATGTAGCGAGAATCCAATGCATACTTAACTAGAGCTTCCAAGCGTAAAGTATATATTCATTCCGGAAATAGATCACGAACATAAGATTTCTATGAAGTGATTATGCTTAGTGTTTTTATTAATGGCAATACCTATTATGATTTACGCAATATACAAGTTCATTACCGCAGTAAGAAACACTAGTCATAGGATGATTCTCAGCTGAGCAAGACCAAGCCAATTTTCATCACGAACACCTACTTCTCGAGAAACCCTTCTAATATGGTCCTCCCAACGATGTTGCGATTCATCCCGACGGGCTCTTTCCTGCAAGATTCTCAACAACAATGGAATAGAATCGTTTCTTTCCCATCCGCGTTACATCGCCTGCCCATCTTAATTGTCGTAATTTCATTAGTCATACAATATCGGGTGAATAGTACATTGTGCGGAACTCTTCAAAATACAGTCTATCATTCTTCAGTCATCTCATTTTAGCTCGTATATTTTTTTCGCAATCGTATTTTATAACACTCACAACTTAACTTCATTTGTCAGGGCACTGCCCTAACTTTTGCAACCATACTCGTGTTACTGGAATATTAATGGAATATCCACTCTGAAAATTTTCTATTTTAACTATCTTAATATTAATCCTGAAGATAGAAAATTCTGAACTGGATAGAAACATACGTTACCCGATGCCAAGCGACTTTTTATTTCTTTCACCATTTCGACCAGATGGTCGGCCTGAGCCAAAGTTACCTAAAGGTCTTAAACAAACTTTAATTTGGCTAGAAGCTCCAAAGTACTTAAATCTGTTTGTTTTCCCTATGATCTTATTCTTGATTGTTATCTACTACCTCCATCCTCCAGTTCTCTTCTAGGAATTAAGAACTCGTGCCATAGATGGGGCAAATAAACATGCCTATAGATAGATAAATACTGTAGTATGCACTGTCTCAAGACCTATATTATAGTGAGTAGAATCAAAACATTGTGAGCCAGTATGGATGTATCTGACCTCTAAGAGCAACTATTCCTACTTGCTTAACTTATCCTTTATCGCCATCGAATTCACGTAAGAACTATGATGTTAACATTGCATGTAAGGAAGGCTATAATTATCACACAGAATAGAAAAAAAACTGTAAGGTTGTTACTAACCAATCACTAAATTGTTGACTGTGGTGAAGAAGATGGAGGAATATTTCGCTGTCTCCCGCTCGAACGTTTTTTATTGTCTCATCTGGTTTCACATCATTGGATGAACGCAACAGCTAATTTGCAATAAAATGCTTTACATATCCTACTCCAAACGCTTTATAAATTGTAATGAATTAGCTATTTTTTCACCAAAACAGATGCTTAACTAGCGTGTCATATAGACAGAGTACGTATAGTGCAATAATATCATACAGATAACCTCATGGAATTAAAAAGGAGGTCAATGACTCCATGGCTGAAATAACTTCCTCTGTATCAGTTTTGGTACATGCACTATGTGTGCGTTAGAGATGCACCTTTGTGAAAGTACCATAAATGAATGTTGAGTGAGGCCTTATCAAAATTAAAAGCGGCTACATTGAGGCGACTTGCTTCGGCCGAGGCAATACTCAGCGTTGTAGATGAACGTAGAAACAGCCAGATTTAAATTAAAAGAATCACTTTTGGTCGACAATGAGCTATTGCCACTTTTTTGCAGAAAACTTTTTCATATAGCAATATCACCAGTGGATGAGATAATGAATGATATGACCAAATCAACTGTTTTCAAAAGTTAAATGTAAAAATAAGCATAGCAAGCGTTTAAGAGAATTTAAAACTTCAACTTTGATATCTGTATCAATGAAATGTTGGGAGTTAAGAATTGACTTTTTAAGATTAAAACACTACGAACAATTATTGGAACTTATGATATAAAAGTCCAACACTGTTCACATAAACCAAATGAAAGAAATGCCTTTATGTTTTAAAATGAGATCGTTTCTGTCGAAAGGCAATGAACGTAATATTTACACCTCCGGTTGTACTTTGGTAATGGATATAAAAAACTATTTAAATAATTGAGTAGCAACATAATGATTGCCTATTGCAAAAATAGTTTCCATGACTCAACTCAACCTTAATATCGTCTTTTTATCTTTTTCAGGTAGTGTACAAGAGCAGAAAATCTTTTAGTGCCCGTGGTTCTAAGAAGAGAGAGGAGACCTTTCAAGTGAGAAAATATTTGAGAAGACGCCGGAGAAAAACACATTGGAAACCTTTTCAATCAACCGACTTTTCCCAGTCTTTTCCATCAACCGGCAAAAATATGGTATAGATTGCTCTACAATTTCATGATGTGAACATCGATATGCATATCGATCCTTGCCCTCCAATAAGATAATGCTGTCCTTCTAATTATAAGATCAGTTTATAATCTGCAGATATGATGTGTCACATCTCAAAGCTAACGCTAATGTTGATTTTTACCATATTTATTCAAGAACGATGTGAAACTGTGAACACAAGTGAAGGGCTGCAAAGGAATAGAACGAAAGCCTCAAATTGTGAAGTGTATCAATCAGCTAAAGAAACAGAATTTTTCTGTGAGAGAAAACTTAGAATTCTGATGCCATTTTGGTATATTTTAAATAAACCGCTTCTACGCATCTTTTGCCATTCTGATGATCTTCTGTCAAATGTTCCAGATATCATTTTCACTGACGCATATATTCACGAATATGTGTTACCCATGTTCTATGATTGTCCAGTAATAAAACAAATTCTTCAGAAATTTTGGCCTCTTCTGGAGTTTGCTCCCAAATTAAATCAGATGTACATTTCTGGCTATGGATCTAAAAGTCGTGTTTTGCAATTACATGAGAGGGAGTTAGTTGATTTTCAAATCGATGAATTGTCTATTGAATCCCAATCTGTTAAGAAACTACCTGGCATTGTATTTCCAAGTACTTTGGAAAATTTACTTATTGCAAATACTAATATCACAACTATTCCCGAAACAATATTTACTAATACATATCTTCTACACACATTGAAGTTAGAATATAATAATCTTAATCATATTCCTAAGTTACTATTTCAGAATCTAACTCGGCTACAAGTTCTTTCCTTAGCTGGGAACCAGTTAGTTGATCTAGACCAAGATATATTTTGTGGACTAAATAGTCTTAAAGAAGTACATCTGAATGAAAACAAGTTTCAGTTTCTACCTAACAAAGTATTTAGTTTTTTGTTGAATCTATCCAAAGTCAATCTTGGTGGAAACAGTTTTATTTCACTCAATACATTTTTCATGCCCACTAATAGTGACAGTGAATTACTCCTTAATTCTTGCGATCAAACCGATGTAAATAATCAGACAATTTCTACGTTAATATATCTTGATATCTCAGACAATGTTTATCTTAATTCTTCATCGACTTTAGTGGAGGGAAGATTTCAGGGATTTCCCAAACTAGTCAATTTACAAATGAAAAATTGTTCAATAGAAAATATACCTACGGACTTTCTGAACGGTTCCGTGCAGCTTGAGTCACTGGATATCAGTAACAATAGGATTGAAATTTTACCTCAAATATTTCTCAGTGAATCTCCTAAAGTTGTGGAACTTCGCCTCAGCCATAACAAACTTAGTACAATTCCACGAGAATTATTTCGACATAAAAGTCATAAAATTCTAAGATTTAATAATAACTTACTACAGGAAATTCATGTGGATACATTTCAAAACTTATCCGAACTTTATTTGTTAGATTTAAGTCATAACAATCTAAGCACGTTACATGTCAACATATTCGATGGAACTTACAATCTAAGAAATTTATATTTAAATAATAACAAGCTTAGAAATATACCTAATGGATTATTAGCTCTAAATAAATTACAAGATCTTGATTTAAGCTATAATGAGATCAAATCTTTAGGGAATGAAACGTTCAAAGAGGCGCAAAACCTACTGAAGCTTAAGTTAAACAACAATGGTCTTGAAAATCTCTCAAATGCATTGTTGAATTTATATAATTTACAGGTTCTTGACTTAAGCCACAATAAATTACTGTCTCTTGAGACTGATTCTTTTAAAGGAATATTCAACGTAAGAAAAATTTATTTGAGTAATAATGGCTTATTAAATATTTCAGATGTTCTTGTGCCGTTGAGGAAAGTAGAAACTATGGACCTGAGTTACAATGAAATCTCTTCCGTGAAATACGTTTTCTTTAATAATAGCAATTTGAGAGAGCTAGATTTGTCACATAATAAACTTGAAAGTCTTGATAAATATTCTGGGTTGGATGGATTAGGGTCTTTGAAAATACTTTCACTTGCTTCTAATGAAATTAATTACGTGGAATCTCTTGCGTTTGTGCCTGCAGCTGGGTTAATTTCTCTTAACCTTGCAAATAATTCAATTGAACTGTTCATAAGCGTTCGCAATTATGTGGATTCTTCTGGTATTATTTATGATGCATCGGGAAGTGCCCAATTACTTTCTTTGCAGTATTTAGATCTTTCTAACAATTTGTTACTAGAGATCCCGAAATATTTTAAGGAAGATTTGACAAATTTAAGATATTTAAATCTTAGCAATAACAGAATATCTGAAATAACTTCGTATGATCTACAATACTCATCCTACAATATGACGGTAGACGCTCAGAGAAATCTTGTGAAAAGCATTAACCTCATATTCAGTCAACTTTACCAAGGACATATAGAATCTAATTCAAGTGTACGTTTAAATTTAAACTACAATCCACTTTCTTGCAATTGTGATGTTTTTCACTTTATGAAGTTACAAGATGAAGATATTTATATGTATAACGATGAAAGGAATATAGCAAAAGTCGTAGCAGATAAATTGAGTTGTTCCGAACCAAATGTTCTTGAACGTGAAATTGTCGAAAATATTGCAGATTGGGCACCAAAAGCACTTTCGCTTTTGGCAATGTGTTTGTTCTAATCTAGCATGGGAAACTACAAGCAAACAGTGATTGATTCTACTGAAAGAAATGACTGAAATTGACTCTCTTAAAAGGAATGAGTGAAGCATCACCTACACTGTTTAGTCATCCCAGAATTTCTTTTTCTTATTTGATGTATTAGAATATCATTAAGTATTTAAAAATAACGTAGTATATCTCCTAAACGGAATACCTACATATATTTTCTTAAAGCTTGTTATCACTATGCATCATCCATCATATAACCTAAATTTATCTCCAGTATATCGTCAATCCACCATATATCCTCTCCTTCGCACCCTTAACCACTCATCTTCTATTGTTAAGTCAATAAAATAGTGAATGTTGTTGATTAAAAAAAATCAGCTTGTTTATCATATAACTGTAGCTAAGATTACCATGTTGTAATGATAATTTTGTTATTAAAATACACCACCGTGTATTTTTGTTGATATTCATAAATTTGAATATTGCAAATACTACGAATTCACTTACTAATAATAGAACACATTTGTCTCTGGGAGCAAATGACTTGTGAAATTATCTTGGTCCAGAATAAGAGTGATATATGTTATACATACTGTATAATTTTATACATACTGTCTTTCTAAAAAGCTCTCCTATTGTTATTGTGAAATATTTTAAAGTACCTTACTATAGAAGTTTGCTATTATATATATATGTGTGTGTGTACAGTATATAAGCTAAATAATATTTTGTTAAATTCTTTTTATAAAGCAAATATATTACATTTATACTCCGAGTCTTTATATGTTATTTCATTTTATTAATTGTCTTCTAATGATTTCATGTGAATTCTTGTAAATTCTTAACTGGCAAGACTATCGTTATTTACACATATTAATACTCATGAAGACTTTCATGTACAGCCTTATTTCAGAAAATATAAGCTATATGGTGTGCAGTAAACCCAGGTTTGAATCATTATTATTATGTAACTTCCACCGGATTCGCTTTAAACACCTTTACCACTTTCACCATAAAAATGTCATGGTGAGTCCGTTGGGCTCATCGGCATTTTAAAACGATGGTGCATAGTTAACTTTTTAATAATAGATGGCAGGTTCTTTATATTCTTTTAGATGTACAAAGGCGGGGAAAATGGGTACACTTTTCATTATTATATTTGTAATTTTAGTAGTAAAATATGTTTTCTTTAAGCTGTAATTTTCTTAAATTTTCAAGGTGCTTCCAATGGACTCATGTAAAATTTCATAAATTTCTTAATTAACACTTACAGTATTTTATAGTCTGTACTTGTAAGGATATGTTGCGAACGCGGTCAGCATTCTCAACTGGTAGCCAGAAATAGCTCTTGACTGAGTGAACCACAGTTGCCAGCATTTTGTTAACCTTCCTACGTCACCATCCTAGTTATCTCTTCGCTGCAGTTGTCGCTTCATACGGACCAGACTGATTGAGCCAAGGGCCCGCTATTTTGAAGTCTTCTGCAGACAGGGTGTACGATACCTGGACGGCTATCCAAACGGGTCGTCCCACCTACTCATTAGTATTATCATCTGTATTCTCATATCGCTCGTACACCCTCGCAGAGACCTCATAATGTTAAAACCAGGAAAGCACACATTACCTCAAGTTGTTCAACGTACTTCATCCACTACAGAAGCTAAACTCACATCGTTAGGGTCAACTTCTAAGCACGGCAGAAGCTCAGATCATCTCTCTTCAAGTGCACGTTCTTCAACACACCATTCTGGAAGCTCCAATTCACCACCTCCAAAAAAGACTCACATCATCAGTAATTCCGACGATTCTGACGATCATATGGCTCTCTCTGATACTGAACATTCTGAATCACTCAATAAGAATCCAGCTCCGTTCCATTCTTTTCTTCTTTCAAATCATGATCCTCGCTACCAAACACCTAAACTACTCTTTCAACAGCTAGTCAAGTATGTCCCTCGAGATTACTTTTCAGAAATCATTCCTACTCGCAACGGCGTTATCATCAAATCTTCAAACAGCAATCTAGCATCTACCATCAGGAATAAATACAGCTATGAGATTTTCGGCAAAAATGCAAAACTAACACCGCTATCAACAAAAGCCATACGTATGCAACCACCTCCACGCAGACCACCTATGTTGTCAGTTGTTATCAGAGGCGTCAATCCAGAAATTACAGACACCGAAGCAGAAGATGAACTCAAAATCGAAGGACATGTCATTTCCAAGTGAATTCGTATTAAAACATCAGAAGGCACACCAAGTTTCATGATACGGATATTGACTACAGACCAACAGACTATCGACGAACTACTCAAACACGGAGCATTCATCTATAGAAAACGACACCGAGTCGAGCCATCACGAACATCACCGCCAATTCCCTTACGATGTGAACGTTGTCAAAAATACAATGAACATGACACAAAGCACTGTCCGAACCAACCAAAATGCGGTTATTGCTCAGGACCTCACAATACTAAAGCTTGCACCAACCAACAACTTCCTCCGAAATGTAGCCAATGCAGCGAACCTCATCCTACCTTTTCTTACAAGTGCAAAAACCGACCAGAAGCAAATCCAGAAACACCAGGTTACACAGTACCACTCCGTCTTCCAGAACAACCTAATCCAACTCCTGCACACTCAGTCTTACCTCCTATCACCATCGAGCAACTTCTCACTTTTTTCACACTACCATTCCAAAATATATATCCTTTTGGCCGTGACACTATTCTGAACAAAGTTCAACATGCTGCATCTGAAGTCTTCAAAGTACAGCTACAGGCCACTTACTCCGGACCATATGTCTTCTTCTCAATATCACAACCTCCCACTTCCGAGTAACGCAAATTTATCTTTCTCCGTTCTTACCATCATCACTCCTAAATCACTTTCATCCTTCATGTTCATAGTTTTCACGGTATCCATCAATGTTAAATGTGGGGCTCATCTGTCTCTCATTAATGTCTAGAGCAGCCCCTAGACGAGAAGAAAATCAATCATCTGTCGTATTCGTAAAGTGTTGTGGCGTCTAAGCACATCATGTTCATTTCCCATCCCATCATCCCCAATTTCGTAGCACCCAAAATATGATTATATGCATAAGCTTATAATGTCAACGTTCAGTGATTACTTAAATAAAGGTAAATGAAAGTTCCCTAATATCCCTCAGCCCATCCACTCACTCCTCAAATTTCAACTTTTTCTTCCACATCCCTGCCTGCAAAGAGGGCGTAACCCTCTCATCAGGAGCTAGTCCCCTTCCGGGGCTAGCAATTATATAAAAAAAAAACGCGGTCAGTTGTACTTAGGAAAGGAAAGAAGAACGACGTGTAGTTTTATGTTTGTATATCGGCGTAGGAATGACACTGGCTACACTGTCTCAGATTTTGTGGACAGGACAGCCGATTATGGAAGAGTTAGAGAAGGATGATACGTTTACGGGTAATGATTTAGAAGACTGTGTTAGTGATTAGGAAAGTCAATGATCTGAAGAATTAAAGATAGTATGTGCATCTGACAGTAAATGTGAAGATACTGTACAAAACAGCGCACAACAAAAATACTGAACCTTCTCCTCTTGAGGAGACAATTATAATAAACAGCAAATTCAATAGGGTTGTTTTTTCAAAAAACAAAACTGTGGACAGCCCCTTTAGATGCACAGCTTTTATTTCTTCAGGATAACGTAGCGAAATAAATAGTTCATTATACCAATGACGAAGCTCGGCATAAGTACCAGAAGAAGAAGAAGACAGACAAGTGGAAATCTACAGTGAAACAGAAATGAAATTTTTCTTTGGACTTTTGTACACTGCAGGACACTTGAAGGCCAATTACTTTAGTGCCGGTGCTCTTTGGGACACGAAATATGTTCCTCCAATTTTTCAAGCATCTATGAGATTGAGCAGGTTCAAAAGTGTGTGCATACGTATCTGTTTTGATGACAAAACTACAAGAAGTGTGAGAAGAGAGAGAAGTACAAACTAACTCTAATAAAAGATGTTTGGGAACAAACAAACAAATCATTGTAACCCACGAGTAAACTTGATAGTCGATAAGTAGCTTGTTCCGTAAGGTTTAAATGTTCTTATCGGCAAGATTTACCGTCTAAACCAGACAAATATGGTATGATAATATTCTAGATTGCCGACTCTAGCTCGTTTTATCCTTTGGAAGGTATTCCGTGCACTGGTAACGTGGGTAATAAAACTACAACTGATTTGGGAAGACTGTTGTTACTTCATTGTCAGAGTCCTACTTCAGAAGTAAAACCGAAATATGACATTTGATAATTATTTTAGTGATTTGAATCTTGCAAAATCTCTCTTTAGAAATTATTTAACTATTGTCGTGACAGTTAGAAAGAACAAAAGATTTATTCCTACAGAGTGTCTTCCCAACAAAAACAAGGCAGTTGAATCTTCATTGTTTGGATTGCAAACAAAATTATTCAGTAGTGCCTAAAAAATAAGGCTGCCATTTTGTTAGCAAGTATGCGCAACACCTCTCGAACATACCAACAATACAAGCAAACGCGAAATAGTGTTGAATACAACAACAGAAAATCTGATATAGACAGTCTGGACCAACTTGTACATGAGTACTCGTGTAGGAGAAAAACTATGTAGATGGTAAATTGCATTCTGAATGAACATACTGGATAACTATGCTATAACTCCATATGCAGTATGGATAAAAGTATGTAGTATGAAACGTCTATGGATACGGATGTAGTATGAAACAGCTATAAAAAACTATGTTACTTGAGTAATGCCAAGAAAGTAAAAATGCAGCAACAGACATGTGTAAAGTGTAAAATAAATGTGTGTTCAGAGCATTCCCTAGTACTTCGATATTGTGCAAATTGTCATGTGAGCAAAGTAAAGAAAAATTGAAGGGTGACTAAAACAGTGAGTTAGAAAAAGTTATTATTATATACCAAAGATAAGAATAGGTAAAAGTTAATGGAAAAAAAACATGTTTATATCTTTGTTTTCTATGCTTTGGTTTTAAAACTGAACGCAGATCAACGTTGTCTCTCTCGTTTTCAATTTCCATGCAAGTCTTGAAATAGAAATGAAAATATTTGCCCTTAGACCATTAAGACACTGAAGAAATTTAATACTGCATACACACATTAAGTGTGTTATAATAATTTGATGGTATTAATAAAGAAAGAATACATTATCTTAGTTTTATATTATAAAACGAAAGGGTAAAGTAAAATATAAAGTTAAATGTTAATAGGTTTCAAATTGTGCACAGGTTGATTATTTTTTAATTTGAGAATTACTATGAGTCCAACGGATTCACCTGGTCACTTTGTGTAATAGAATGAACTTGATATTTCGAGGGTTAAACGAACATTGATCCTGGCAAAGGTTGCCAAAGAAATGACTAACTACGCAACCAAAGACATTACGGTGGTAGACATCCTTAAAAATGGCGTAATATTTGCAGAATAATGACCCACAATACATAGACTTAACAAATAACAATCAAATGTATAACCAAAGAATGTATTTGAGCTCGGTTTACGACATAGCAGTGTCACAGTGTGCAGATTCATATGCATGCTCACTCCACGGGAATGGAAAGCACTTCGAAGGTGCACCCCTCAATCGCAAACATTCCTCAAACACATCCTATCGATACATTTCCAATTGCCATTTC
Source organism: Lepisma saccharinum (assembly GCA_022664845.1). NCBI lineage: Eukaryota > Metazoa > Arthropoda > Insecta > Zygentoma > Lepismatidae > Lepisma > Lepisma saccharinum. Next base: position 8,915 of record JAGDQP010017610.1, on the reverse strand, counting down.
CTACATCGACACTAACTTGCGTCATTATTTGTCGAAATATTACGTCATTTGTGGTGATTCCGCGCTATCTCTGGGGAACGTCAACTCCAAAATTAGATATTTTTAACAGGCCTTGAAAATCGATAGGTAAATATTGTCGCCAGTGTAGGCAAGGTAATTTACTTGTTACATTTTTTTTTACATAATTTACACGTAGTTTACTGGTAATTTACGTGTTCTTAAAAAATCAGATTTTATCAAGACGTGAAAACCCTATTTTTTGTCAGCGGAACTCGCAAGTTCATCACCGCAGTAACAAATGTTCGCCATCGAATTCTATCCTGGACAATATCAAGCCAGTTTTCATCATAAACATCTACTTCTCGAAGTTTCCTTCTAATACTGTTCTCCCAGCAACGTCTCGGTCTCCTAAACGGTCTATTTCCATCCGGCTTTCCAACCAAGATAGAATATAATCTTTGCTTTTCCCATCAGAGCTACAGGGCCTACCCACCTTAGCAAGGATTCCGCCATGATTTTCAGTTTGGGAAGGGTGTAAAGTCAAAATTGTGAGGACGTAAGTGGAATTTTGCATGGTATCTATCGATTTTTTGTCGTAAAAAATTGAAATTGGGGTGTGTTCTCGAGGATTTAGGGGCGATATCCCCCACAGGGGAAGGAGTTTGGTGGAATCACTGCACCTTAGTCGTCCCAATATTTTTATATTAACATCTGGTGAATCGTACACTCCGTGGAATTCTTCTTTATACAGTCATCTCCATTCTCCAGTTATCTCGTTCCGTTTCGGACCGTATATCTTTCTCAAGACCTTATAGTTTCAAACACACGTAATTTATGTTCATCTGCTGGGGTCGTACTCCAACTTTCGCAACTTTAAATCATTTCAGACAGAATAGCCGTTCTGTATATTTTCAATTTCAATTTCCTTGATATTAATTGTGATGTTAGCAGTTTTTGGACTGAATAGAAACACGTTGCTCGATACTAAGCGACTTTTGATTTCCTCCGTGACCGCGTTTTTGCTTGCTACATATGCTCCAAACTTCTTAAATTGGTTTACTTTCTCTATTATTTCATCCCTAATTATTATGTTTTATTGCCTTCGTTCCCTGTGTTCCGGCTTGTTATCATGAATTTTGTTTAGGTCTAGAGGTAAATAGAGACAAAATTTTAATAATATAAAAACAACTTTAATTATATTACATATTGAACACTTATTTTTATGTATTTCAAGAGGGAAGTATTATTGTCTAAAGTTTGTTGATACAGCCATGTATTAACTGATTAAAAAGTTTGTTCTATCACGTATTTAAAAAAAAATTAAAAATCTGGTGATGTGATAGTGTGTACTTATTTAATATCAGTACTTAAATAATTTCAATTTATTTGAATTTGATTTCAAAATTTTAGTAAGAGTTTAAATTTATCTAGTGTACTTTATGTGTAATTCTAGAAAAGAAATAAAGTGTCACTGAGGCATCAAAAAGATGGAACTGCTGATTGAATAGAATATTTTACAATGTAAATGATTTTACTTCCAATCTAACACTGAAAATATTACTTATTAATACTTTGTTAATGTCCGCGAAGATGACTCCGACACCATAACCATCAGGTCAAATCTGACACCGGAAATGCCTTTGTGGGAACATTCTCCTGTTGTTTGAATATCACTTGATGTACTTGCCATTTGAAAAACAAAAAAATACTCCATCCAATATGACGGATTTCAAAACGGTGGACACGCTCATAAGCTATTCCAAAATGTAGCCCTTTTCCCACCATTCCACATTTCTACACTAGGATGCTTCATTTTCTTAACGGTTTGTTAACTACTGTACTGCGACTTTTGACACATATTGCGTATAATTTCCGTCTCGGGACTTTACAGTTAAAAAAAAGCAGTTAGTTGATATATACGACTTTCTGTAGAACGTAGCTTCTTACAGCGGATTTTCAGCGTAGGTTTCAATACGAGCTCATTCACAGTTTCTTGTAAGAACGGAAACTGCAGTTGTTTCTAAAGTCGTTTCGGAAACACTCCTCCGTTCAACTGACTCCCATGGGACGTGAATCCGTATTCGTGCACAAAGAAAGCAAGTACGTCAATCTCTAGGATAACCTATATATCAAAAATAGGTTTATAAATCAAAAATAGTCAGCCTATTTTTACGAAAGAAAATCTTAATTTCGGAAGGCAGTCCGGACCAACTAAATACATCCATGGCCATGTAGTGGTGGAAATCTACGGTGTTGGAGGAGACGCTACAACTTGCTAGTGTTTCATTGCAGGACGAAAGTGAAGCAGAAGTGATTTCTGTTCTCTGAATAATAATAATAATAATAAATACACTTCCCGCCGGTATTACAGCCGCTATCAGTTGAATTGGACAGTTATTATTCTGTATATTACCTTTCTATAAGACGTAGATCCTCTTATCAAAATTTTAAGGTAGCTTTCGATATAATCGCATTGACAGTTTTATCGTAATACAGGAAAAACCTCACATCGAGATGCATGGGGAAGGCTTAGCTTCCTTTAAAGGTTCTGCACCTTGTACAGCGGTATTTTAATGATAATGGAGTTGATTATAATAATGATACATTCCGTCAGCAGTAAGATTTAGATAACATACAATGTATTTCCTTTTTTAAAAAACTAAAATTGTTTAGTTTCGATTTTAACATCTTTTTAATGCTCTAAACTTCTTACGAAGAGTCAAGAATGATTTCCATCCTGTTGCTCCTGCGTTTACATTCAGGTTGAATTTTGAATTTCCCTCTGCGATTTTCTTGAAATCAAATACGTGACTCTTGAGGAAAATATGGAATAATATGTTATCAATTCTTTAGCTCGTGGGCTTATATTTAAACGATGATAATGTTGTTGATGAAAAATCTTTGAGAATAACAACTTCCTCTTTTGTGGTTTTCCTGTTAGCTCTTTAATATCACAGTAAAACTGCGTATTAAGTTGTTTGTCATCTACGTACTACACTCTGTATGTGATATTTCCTAACTATCATAAATTATCGTGAAGTTCATGGAATTCACGAACTGCTACATAATTTTCATTTGGGAAGAGACTGCTACTGTTCAAAGGCGATTACCACGGAAGGCAAGTGTTGAAGGAGGAACTGGAACTGAAGTTTCAGAGCACGACGGGTCTCTTGTTCACAAATTCCTAATGAATATAATGAAGCCTGAAATTCTTGACATGTGATTGTCTTTTACATCGTCAGGTAAGAATAGAAAAATCAACCAATCAGCTTATTTGACTGCATGTTTCTTCCTTAAACCTATTCTCTGTTTCTCTTTGAATTTTGTTCCAACATTTTATAATTTCTTATGTTTCCTCTAGTTTCCTTTCTTTCATTCTTCTTCCAACTATGCTTCTTCTATTACCTGCTTTTACCTTTTCTCTCTTTTCCTTTTCTTTCTAAATTTTTATAGTCAATTCTTTGTTTTACTATTTATCTTTCCCTGCTGTCTCATTGGAAGCTATTATTAGCTTTGTCATCGGTATTACTTCTGACGCAACAGCAGACGACACCAGCGCAAATAATTAGTGAATCACAAGTACCCATGATAGTCAGTTTAAACTCCCTGTGATGATGGAGAGGAGATGCTGCTTTTTGTTCGACGCTATTTTGTTGTTACAGTTTTCTCCTACCCAGAAGCACAAAACCACGTTACAACTCTTGGGAATTTTCAAAAACATCCACAAGCATTAAAATTTTCAGTTGAGACATCTTTAAGTTTGCTCCCAAGTATAATACAATATGTCTACAACAGACCGTCCTGCTGGTCTAGTGGTTACCATCGCTGAGTGCTGGTTGTAGAGTCCTGGGTTCGATTCCTGGCTCTGTCAATGGACTTTATTTTTCGAAGTGAGAGAGTCTGAAACGGTGACCACCCAGCATCGTGATGCAATTGGAGAGCTGCTGTGGGTAAAAGACAGTGGCGATCACAGTTGGAAGCTTCGGTACTCCTCTCCCAACACGTCTGGTCGGCGTGGGAGCAGTAGACTAACTTCTCCCTCCGTGAGAAGTTTCATCCAGTAGTGGATTGAATATGGTTGTGAATTATAAATGTGTACAGTCAGTATGAGTTTACTGAAAAAAGAATAATACAAATAGATTAACTGATTATCATCAAGAGAGTACTGATATTATATAAAATTTCACAAAAGTTATTCATCAGACATCATTTTCCAACCAATTCTTTAACTTGTAAGTGCTATTGAGATCTGAAAACTAAATCACATTACGCAGTAAAACGTGAAAATGATTTTTAGATTTTTTAATCGTAATTGAAATTAAAAATATACAGAACGGTTATTCTGCCGGTAATACTTTACGGTTGCGAAAGTTGGAGTACGACCCTAGCAGATGAACATAAATTACGTGTATTTGAAAATAAGGTTTTGAGAAAGATATATGGGCCGAAACGGGACGAGATGACTGGAGAGTGGAGGAGACTGCATAATGAAGAACTCCACGGACTGTACGATTCACCAGATGTTGTAAAAATAATGAAATCGAGACGACTAAGGTGGGCAGGGCATGTAGCTCGGATGGGTGAAAAACGAAGATTATATTCTATCCTGGTTGGAAGGCCCGATGGAAAGAGGCCATTGGGAAGACCGAGACGTCGTTGGGAGGACAATATTAGAAGAGATCTTCGAGAAGTAGGTGTTCGTGATGAAAACTGGCTTGATACTGCCCAGGATAGAATCCAATGGCGAACGTTTGTTACTGCGGCGATGAACTTGCGAGTTCCATAAGCCATAGAGTTAGTTAGTTAGTATTTGGTTTGTTTTACTTAATAAATATTTCTGAATGAAGTCACCGAAGAACAAGTTTGTATACTGAAATACACAATAACATTTAATAGTGAGACTCGTCATAAAATGATGCAGCATTATCTTCAACCTCCTTCTTCCGGCAGTCTCAGAACAAATCTTCATAAAATATTCCAGCTTTTTCTGAAGATAACTTTACAAGCTTCAAGAACTTCTTTATGTCAGCACCCGTTTCTATTAACATGATTTACAAATTTAAATTTCACAGCTTCAGCAATCGTTTTGCTTTACCTATTCCCGGTTTAAGAACTCCAGTACTTGGCTTGTCCTGTTTTTTTTTTTTCTCTCTCTCTCTCTCTCTCTCTCTCTCTCTCTCTCTCTCTCTTAAATTTACAATGGTTCATCGGGCTATCCTCAAATTTTGCAAAGCTAATTTAACTCATTTCCTAACGTCATACAATGATGAAATTTTGCACAACGACGTTAGTCTCGTGAAATACAACGCTTTTATTATTTAGTGTTAACCTGAAATCTGGTTGCGTTTATCTGGTTGCAGAACACTTGGATTTGGGTGACAAGCATCAGCTTACAATATATAGGGTAAGGAAAAAGTATCCGAACATTTATAACTGCAAAAAAGTAAAAAAAATAAACTTTTAAAAAAAAAATGCTTTCGTTAAATAAATCAAAATGAAACAATTCGTACTACGTAAAAAAATAAAAAAAATATTGTTTATTAAAGGAAAGCATGACTAAAAAGGAAAGCATGAGGCCCGCCAATTGGATAATTTATAAATGGACTGTATATGAGAGTTCGCCCTATGCTTTTCTTTTTAGTCATGCATAACGATTTTTTTACTTTTAGTACATTTTTTGGTTTATTTAAGAAAAGTATGTTGTTGTTTTCTTTTTTTTTAAAAAAAGTTATTATTATTATTTTCATACCACAGTACACTGACATGGGTCATTTTCAATCGTGTCTTTTTTTCCAGTTGTTTAATGTCAAACATTTCCAGTATTTACCCAGGACTAAACTCTTACCATGCTTTTCGATTATCGCATGGTATCAAGATGGTAGGATTATCATGTCCGTAGTTCGGTATACTTTCTCAACATTTCAGAAAATGAGACCTGGAGGAAGGTCCCTTGCATTGGCTAATAGCACAGAATCTTTCTGAAGACAGTAGACATCTAAATTATTCTGATGGGTATTCTTTCAATTTTATGTTTGTTTTGTGATGTCGCAGGGAAAAGCTAAAAAAAAAAGTTTATTTTTCAAGCTATTTTCGAGTTCTATTATGTAATGCTTTAACAAAAGTGTAACCTCATTGGAGTTCAAGAACGGGTACAATTAGTTTTAAAGAAATGCTATTAGTAACCTGAGGATTGTGTTCAGATACTTTTGGGAAAGAATAATGTCCCAAAAGTGTCTGCACACAATTCTGAAGTTATTATTAATATTTCCTTAACCCTAAAAACACCAAGGTGGGTCCAACGGACCCCAACGGTTACATTTTTGTGTTTAGATTTTTTTGTATTTTGCCTACATTCATGGTTTTCTGTGCCAACTATATTTGCACTTTTCTGCTTCTTTCACCTGATTTTGAATGTTAAATCTGTTTTTGATTTTTATACAAGACTGCGAGTCTAAAATAGTATCATTAAAACCCAAGGTGGGTCCATTGGACCCTTATACATTAACCGAAGATTATCATTGTGAATAACACTATCGAGGTGTTGGCAACACTGGAGTTACACAGAGTTGGCAACTCTGGCTAGAAGGGGAGCTGGCAACACTAAGATCGTCACCTGTAGATTGTTTCGCGCTTCTTTTCCTTTTGTATTACATTTCCGTCCACTGATAGTGTAATTGCTGACAAAATTTACTTTCTTGTTGCACAATGGCGAGAAATCGCATTCGTTCAGAAGAAATTCCTGACTTGTTGGACGAAGTTAGTGACGAGGACATGGATTTACATTTAGTAGAATTTATGGAAGAGGACGAGAGCTATGTTCCCAGTGATAGTAAAGGCGATCACGTAAGTGTGACTGCAGCAGAGAGTAGCAGTTTTGAATTGGATGATGCTGTAAATAACACATCAAAAACGAGTGATGTTTACCTAAGTAAAACTGGAGAATGTAAGAAAACTTACTCAAGTTTTAGTAGCACTAAAAGTTTTAACATTGTGAAATCAAAACTGAACAAAGTTGTGTTACCTCCGTCAAAGGAAGTAAAGACTCAAGAAGATAGCTTCCAATTGTATGTCGGAACAGACATCCTCCAGAAAATTGTTCAGCACACAAACGAGGAGGCTACAAGGGTAATGGGTGATAAGGCAAGTATATGGGAGCCATGTGACTCACAAGAAATTCTTGCTTTCATAGGTTTGCTGCTGACAGCGGGATCATTGAAATGGAATAACTTAGATGTAAGTATTCTTTAGGATTCAGAACTTGGACCTCCACTCTTTCGAGCAACAACGAGCAGAAATATATTTCAGTTACTTTCAAGATTTCTGCGATTTGATGATAAAAATAGTAGGAATGAGAGAAGGAAAAAAGATAAATTGGCACCAATTAGGGATGTATGGGAACAAGTCAATAAATCTCTTGAAAAACATTATTTGCCTGGTGTCAATATTACTGTTGACGAACAATGGGTTCCATTTCGCGGACGATGTCCGTTCAGAGTATATATCCCATCTAAACCGGACAAATATGGAATAAAAATATGGTGAGCTTGTGATTCGGCAACCTCATATCCTCTCAGAGGCATTCCGTACTTGGGAAAAGAAAAAAAACGTAAAGGCTGAACCAGGACTTGGAGCACGGGTAGTTACTCAGTTGGTTGAACCCTACTATAAAAGTCATAGAAATGTGACTTGTGATAATTATTTCACTGATTTCAATTTGGCAAAAACTTGCTGAAAAATGGAGTGACAGTGGTGGGAACGGTTAGAAAAAACAAGACATTTGTACCGAAAGAATTCCTAGCAGATAGAAAGAGAGATGAGAATTCTTCACTGTTTGGTTTCTATGAAGATTTTACGCTTGTTTCATATGTTCCCAAAAAGGAAAGTGTGCTTTATTACTATCTTCCATACATCATGAGGACAATGTGGTAGTGGAGAAAGAAAACAAACCAGAAATAATCCTATACTATAATGAAACGAAAGGCGGTGTGGACACCTTAGATCAAACGTTACATGAATATTCCTGCAAGAGAAAAAAACAACCGTTGGCCTTATGCATTTTTCATGAACCTCATTGACGTTACTGCTCTTGCCGCGTACGTTGTGTGGATGAATCTCAATCCTGATTGGGAAAAATCCAATCCAAACAGAAGGCGATTGAAGTTTTTGATAGGATTGGGTCGATATTTAGCTCTTCCTTATCTGCAGAAAAGAAGTCAGGTTGGGCTTCCAAAGCAAATTCAAGAAA
>JAGDQP010017609.1:9758-38151 GCA_022664845.1 Lepisma saccharinum | reverse complement strand
GTTGGTCGGCGAATACAGATCGTTTCAGGTGATGCTCGCTCGACCACTTTCCTAATCCAGCGCCTCAGTATCGCAATTCAGCGAGGGAATGTATCTTCTATTCTTGGTACGTTGCCTCCTGGGAAGGCATTAGACGAGATTTTCCTGCTTTAAAGATGTTTTTTTTAGATTTTGTTTCAATACAATTCTACGTAATGTTGAAACCCAAATAATTAGTTCTTGAATTGAAGACCACAGGAAAAGAATTGTAAAAACTTGATACATTGAGTGTTTATTATAAGCTTATTGTTGTACATAGTAAAAGTATATATTAAGTTTAGTTAGAAGAGATTTAGATTAATTACTACCACGAAAGATTACAAAAAATGAAAAAAAAAACAATGGCCATTGCTCTATATGTGTTGTAAACCATGGAAGGAACCACTTTGTATTCTATTAGAAAATTCTAAAGGATATTAATTGCACTCCTTTCAGTTTCGTAATAATTGATTTGGTTTTTGTGTTTGTGATGATAACAAAGTTGAAAGAACTATATTCGAATATAATTAGATAACTTCTAGCGTCACGTGCCGTACACATATTTTTATAAAGAATCAAAACTTCACGGCTCGATGATTGAAACATAATTTATTATTAAACTCGCGTATTAAATACACATGTTAAACGCACAACACAATGCTTCAACTACGTCTGTAGCCGTTATTAAATGTACTGTAAACAAAATCATTTTTCTTTTTATTGTTTTTTCTTAATATTTGAATTCCTATTGTTGGCAGGCTATATTTATTCACTTGTTGAGAATGTTATTTTTTCTAGCTAATTATATACATATTTATTCTGTTTTCTTTTATTCTAGGTTTAAAGAAAAGAAATCAGGAATTGTTACAAATATAATTGATGGGGATCTTTATATAGACAACAGTAGCATCAGGTTTCTTAGAGGAGCAAAGAACGAAGCAGAAAAATTGATAAGAGAGGGATATCGCGTAGGATACCATCAAAATAATTTTAATGAAAATGAATGTGGAAGTTTAAACAAAGAATGTAAAAACGTCATAAATATGTACAGAATTAGAGAAAAAAATAACGTTCTCAACAAATGAATAAATATAGTCTGAAAACAATAGGAATTCAAATATTTAAAAAAAAACAATAAAAAGAAAAAATATTTTGTTAACAGTAGCCTACACCTAATAATGGCTACAGATGGAGTCAAAACGTTGTGTTGTGCGTTTAATGTGTATTTAATAATACGCGAGTTTAATAATAAATTGTGTTTCAATCATCGGGAAGTTAAATTTTGATTATTTTTAAAAAATAAAACTATATTCGAATTTGGTATATTGCAAAATAACGGAACTAATTCAGTTTAGTATAGTGTGTTAGATAATATAATTAGGTTAGATAATAATCAGAGCAGTTTGAATCATTTTGTTCGAGAAGAGGGTGGATTAATAGAGCAGTAAAATTAAAAAAGATATAGGGCTATAATATTATGATCAATCTGGATTTACCAGAATCGCTAATGATCTAAGTATAAGCAACATTGTGTCACTAATATTTTATTTATTTAACAATTTCATGTTGACAGAAATATTAACGCTGAACTCGAAAGCCTAATTTGAGTAAAATGATTTATGGTGAGCACTGTAATACTGTAAAATAAAGAGTAATGAGCTTATGTTGATATTTGTTGATAGGTGCTCTGAAAATTCTAAGATATTGTGACAGTAAGATATAACTTATCGAAAAACTTAAAGTAGTTTAGTAAAATAGATGTCAAAATATAGTTTGTTGACAAGTTTCTGTCAGTGACTGATAAACTTTAGATACCTCCCATGATTGATATGGAACTTATCTAAGCTATCAACCTTACATTGAGTACATCATATAAGGCTATCTCTACTTTTAAGTTACATCAGCCTCAGAATCATATTTATTTCCTGCTTGCTTTACTTGTATCCTGGCCCTAAAGAGCCCAAATCAACGTAACTAGCTAAACCTGGAAAATCGATTAAATAAGCATATAAATCTTAAATAAAGGATTAAAAAGACCCATGAAATAATGTCGAAGCGAATGTTTATACATGATTTTGTTTTCTTAAATGTGATTCTAATAACCTTTATATTGTAAACATCTAGCCTTTTCCATTACTCTATAAGCATAGAAAAGGAAGTTTTGTCATGGACCAAGGATGATTGAGGATAGCCAACTCGAGAAGTTCAGACACTTCATCTTAGGGGGCAGCAGTATCGTGACTCCCGTCTTAACTGCTTTAACAATGAAGCAAGGAGCACCAAAAATCTCTCTTCTGCTTCATTCGTCTTCGAACACCTACGAAGGTGACCGAAGTGTGCCGAGAGGACAGTAAGAAAGTAAACGGAAAAGAAGAACGTGGTAACTGGCCTTTGTTTGTGTTGAACTTCGTTACTGTTACTCATATATTGTAGACTGGAGAAAATTTCAGCTTGTGGGACACAACTTATTCCATAATTTGCATAACAGAGTTAAGACTTTATTGGAAAGCTGAGAAATGTGTACGTACAGTACATTGAGAACAACACTAATAATTTTCTAAAATGTATTTTCATTTTCGTGCCCCGAATGAGGGTATGGGACGACCGCAAGAACACACCGTAGACGAAATAAATACTCAATAAGTGCAAAATTATCCTGTCTTAAAGACAATAAATGCTGCATTAGGATGTAAAAGTCAGTGACTTCTAGACATGTACCCTCTTTCTTTTTCTCTCTCTCTCTAATATTCCACTTCGACCGGTGAAGAATAGAAGAAAACGTGGTATTTATTGCCAGCACTTTCCCCTTGGTTACAATCATCTTTAGACGTATCAACATGCAATGTCACTTTGCGCTTACTCGGCATCTCACCACCATTATATCTCACTCCTAATGTAACTAGATTAGGCCTACAAAGTGCAGCCATAAACCTCATCATGAACATGTATTCTGATTTGGTAATTAAATAAATATTAGGTGCGATATTTAAAATTCATTTTCAAATGAACAAAGTTATTTGTAGGTGCAAGGTACGAAAGTTTATTTCAGTAATTCTCAAATTTCTCGGCTCGAAGATTTCGTCTAATATTGTCCTCCCAACGTCTCAGTCCTCCCAACGATCTCTTTCCATCCGGCTCCCAACCAAGATTTAATATAATCTTCGCTTCGCCCTCATACGAGCAATATGCCCTGCCCACCTTTATCGTTACGAATTCATTACTCTTTCAACATCATCGGGTGAGTCGTACTGTCCGCGGAGTTCTTCATTATGCAATCCCTCCAATATCCCCTCCGGCCCCTATACTTTTCTCAAAACCTTATTTTCAAACACTAGTAATTTAGATTCATGAGTCATACTATAACATTCGCAACCGTAAAGTATTACCGGCAGAATAACCGTTTTCTATATTTCCAATTTTAATTTCCTTAATATTAATCGCGAGATTAGAAGTGTTTGGACTGAATAGAAACATGAGTTCCCCGATACTAAGCGACATTTTACTTCTTCCGTGACCTAATTTTTATTTGTTATGTCTGCTCCCAAGTATTTAAATTTGTTTACTTTCTCTATGACTTCATCCCTAATTATTATGCTTTTATTTCCTTCATTCTCTGTGTATCGGATTGTTATCATGTATTTTGTCTTATCTACGTTTACCAGTAGACCTATCTCATAACACGCATCTATTAAGACATCGGTGTTGGTTTGTAGTGCATCTATATCGTCCCCTATTAAATCTACATCATCCGCATATACGAACAATTGATTCAAAGCATTCAATATTAGTCCAATTTTGCCCCCTTCATTTTTTTAAATCGCATATTCTAACGCAAAGTTAAATAGTAATGGTGAAAAGGCATCTTCTTCTTACAGTCCGTTGCGAATCTCGAAAATATCGGACCTATCCGTACTCTGCTTATGGGGTTGCTGAGACACATCATCACTACATTAACAAGTTTTTTTTCGCAATTCCAAATTGTATCAGGATACTGTATAACCTTTTCTTTTTTTTAGAATCATAAGCTTTCTGAAAATCAATGAATAACTGGTGAACTGTCCCATTGTATGCACATTTCTTTTCTAAAATTTGCCTCAAGGCGAGAAGCTGGTCCAACGTGGATCTATTTCTTTTATAATAATAATAATAAATCCACATTTGTGATCTCCAGTTATTTCATATACGTATACGCTTAGGCGTGTTAACAGAATATTACTTAATACCTTGTAACAGGTTGGAAGTAACGAGATTCCGCGGTAATTATTACAGTCCGATTTATCGCCTTCTTTGTAAATCGGTACCATTATTAAGGTTTTCCATTCCTTTGGGAGCTCCTCCTTTCTCTATACAGCACTTATCAATTTATGTAGTTCCTTGATTAATGCCGTTCCTCCTGCTTTGATTAATTCCGCTGGAATATTGTCTATTTCTGGTGATTTGAAATTTTTCAATTTAACTATCGACATTTCTATTTCGATGTCGCTAGGTTCGGATATCCACGGTTCTGGGGTATAGATTTCAGATTTCTCAGTTTATTTCTCGTTGTGAACATCAAGAAATTTGTCGAAATAACTTTTACCCCACATCAACAATTTTTGTCGGATGCGCCTGAAGATCTCCACGTTCATTTCTAATCATTCCTAATATCGGCTGGTAACCTATTCTTAACGAGTTTACCCCTTTGTTTTGGTCTCGAATGTTATTTGTCTTCCCGTTTTCCTCTATCTCCTGACTCTTCTGCGTCAGATATTCTCCCTTTTTTGTCTGAACAGGCGTATGGCATTTCTTTTCGGGTGACTATAGTGGTTTGTATTTCCTTTGCTTTTATTACATAGCTATCGTTCCCTTGCTTGTTTTCGTTCCTGATGAAGTTTAAGGCATTCTTAACCAAACTAATGTTCTATTCTGTTTCTTCTCACCTAAACATTCCTTCTCTGCGCCCTTTAACTGTACCACGAATTGCCTCCTACATTTAAATTACATCAGCTCGGGTCGGATAAGATTTCGAACCTGTTTGAGAGTTCGAGTTGGTAATCTGCTTTTATGCTCGGATTATTTTATCGTTTAATTTCGAATTTATGTTATTTTGATCCCTTGCTATCTCTGTTCACGATGCATAACGTTTCCCTTACTTTTGTGATCACTAATTGATGGTCGGCGTCACTTTACGCTCCTCTGCAATATCTAACGTCCATCATGTTAGTGGGTCTTTGTGTGTGTTTGTGATGTCTTTGTGTTCAAAGTACGTGGTCTTTACCAGTAGGGTTTTCGAAATCGCGAAAGTTATCAGTCTTTCTCCATTATTGTTGGTCTTTCCGTGAAGGTTGTATTTCCCTATAGTAGGTCTATATTTCTTTTCCCTCCCTACATTTGCGTTGAAATCACCAAACACAATTTTCTAATTATCCTTCGATAATCGGTCAAACAGCCTTTCAAACTCATCGTAGAATATATCTGTGTCGATCCCATTAGCTTTATCGGTTGGTGCATGCACATTTATTATAACTAAGCTGCACCATCGAGTACGTATCGTAACGTACAATAGTCTTTCGTTTACGAACTCTATAATCCGAACCACCGGAAGGATGCTGTTCTTAATGAGGAATCCTGTTCTGAAATTGTGTTACTAAGTTCTCCTATAGTAGAAAGTGTATTTTTCTTGTCGTATACTATCTTTGCCCTGCCACCGTACTGCTTGTAGCGTTAATATGTCCAGCTCCTTCTCGGTCCAACGTACCACCACCTGAAGAGCGCCCGTTTTTTATATTGTTCGTACGTTCCATGTTCCATTTGAAAGACCTCTGTAATCCTCTTAAGTTGTCCTAAATTAGGTATTTTTATAATCATCATTATTGCGCATGGTTGCAAAGTTTCAAGTTATAGGATTTGTGGGAATGGGTTACAGTTGGAAGAGATTATTTCTTACCCGTTAAACATGAATATTTTTTTTATAACTCTTGAAGGTGTAGGTTCATTTGGGGCTAAGGGATAAGATTTCCAAACTATTGTGTTGTCATCAGAACTAAGTATGCCTGCAAAGTTTCAAGTCAATTGGAATAGTGGAGATCGGTTAAAACTAAAGGGGGTAATATTATTTTCCCTCCAAGGGCATGTGACTTCAATTAGGGGGGAGAGTTTTCAAAAATTTGGTATTGCCATCAGAACTACGTATGCTTAAAAAGTTCTATTGGAGTAGTGGAAGTCGGTTACAATCAGAGATTCCCCTAGGATTTTCAGTTTGGGGGATGTAAATTCAAAATTAGTTGGGTGTAAGTGAAGTATTGCACGGATTCTATAGATTTTTACCTTAAAAAAACTAAATTTGTGGGGCTGTGCTCGAGAATTTGAGGGATTACACCCCCACAGGTAGGGTCTGACAGAATCACTGGTAAAACTGAGTTACAAGATTTGAACTTAACAAACTGACAATTGTGAAGTAAAATAAAACCGTTTAATATAAAAGGATACTTCTTCTTCCCCCCTCCTCCGGATATCGAATTCTCGAACATAGACGTTTTACTGTGCATAGAGGCATTACAAGGAATAATCTAACATGAAATTATGAAAACTTTAATCAAATTTTGACATCATTCTAACGTAACCCATTAGCAATGAAAGCTCTTCTAGATGCAGTATTGAAATAATTCTACATGTTGCTACCACAATGTTCTCTTTAGAATACTAAAATCACTTTAAAATGGAAAAACGTTGTTGGCGATTATATTGAAATTCTTACGATACCGTCGTTCCTTGCAAAAAGGCTAGTTAGGAGATATTAGTTTATAAACCGCGTCTGCATTTTCATTGCAAATTTCGTCATAGTTCTCTTCCCCTTCTTCCTAATGTTTTGCTCGCTCTTTTTAATTTCCTTAACCCATTGTAGAGAATTGCTTGCGAAAGGATAATATTCCCAAGAAATCGTTAAGGAAAATTGGATCGCACACAGCGAATATTTATTTTCGTACAAAGCATGCAGCAAGTTGGTAATTTACAACCTCGACTGGGTTTTTTGTTAGTACAGTAGCCGCTGCTTCTATCAGCAGCGAAAATACAATTAGATGATTCTGTCCTTAAGCCGGAATACACAGAATAGCAAGCTCAGAATGAGTTTCTTTTTTCTTTTCTGTAACTATTAAAAGTCTTTCTTTTCTTTAGTCTAAAAAAGGAATTTGACGTAACGTATATGGAAAGTGAGGAACAATTTCAGAAAAGCTTTATGTAGTACATTAGATTTGATATTATTGGAGATGCCTTATTCATCCTTAAAGCAGAGCGCAATGCTAGACTAGTTCAGCCAAGACTAGTTCAGCCAAGGTATTTATAAGACTAATAATGCACATGAACATACATCGATAATAATAAATACACAAAGATAACTTATCAGCATATTTAGAAAGAGCTTTGCATTCAGTTTTATTCTTTCCTTCTTTCTTTACTTAATTTTTGAATTTACTGTTTATTCCATAGTCGAGTGTGAAAAGTCTAAGATTTTGATTGGAGCAGATCTGAAATCGACTTTTTAAAAGTAGAAATTGAGTACAGCTGTCGTATTTTGGGCGGAAGATCATTCCAAGCTTGGACGGTGGAATCAATGAAGGATTTTGAATAGGAAATAGAAGAGTGATGAGGGACCGAGAGTAATTTGCTTTCCCTTGACCTGGTGTTGCGATCATGGTACGAGCTAAGCGACTGAAAGCGTTCATGCAAGTAAGAAAGTTGTTGAAGACGAAGTGTTTTGAAAAGAAGTATTAATTTCTGTAATTTAAGTCTTTTATTAAATTTAAACATTGACAATCGTCTATAAGAGGGAGTTAGGTGGTCTGAGTACTTAAGAAGAAAAACAAATCTAAAACAGGTATTTTGTATGCCCTGTAGTCACCTGGCTAGTTCATCCTTGAGATTAGTTAGAGTCACGTTACAGTATTCCAGGTGAGGGAATACCAGTAACTTAATTAGAATTGATTTGATGTGGGTGGGCAAAAAATGTTTAAGTCTAGTGAGTGAGTGTAGGGACGAGAATGCTTTCTTGCTCATTGCATTGATTTGTGGTTTCCATTCTAGGCGCTCGTCTAGGATTACACAGAGGTTTTTGACTGTCGTAGAATAGGGTATAACGGTCTGGTTTAGACATACTGCAGAGACAAAAAATCATAAAATTACTGATAGGGCCTATATGTAGGAAATTTACCAGATTGTACTCGAAAAAACATAATTTTTGGCCTAGTTCTGACGAAATCATTTCCCTTCCAGAAATAATTAAAGACACTTTTTTGTGTCAGGTCATTTATTATAGAGAATTTTCCCCCCTACTATTTGAAAAGAAGAAATATTGCCTTACCATGTTTATTAAGCAACTTGGGATCGATTCAATGACTGACATTTTCTGCCCTCCTTCTCAGTTGTCGACCATCTCCGGGGGCAACGACATGGTTTTCCATACTTACTAGATCCCCAGTACCAAAATCAAAATCTCTGACTCTTTCAGTGCGTCTCAACACTATACAATTCTATCGCACCATGAAAGTCTTCTACTGATGAGGTGTGATCACTATACCAAGGATTTGTGGTTATTATCACTTCGGAAATTTGAAGCATTAAATGCGATCAAACGATCCTAAAGAGCTTCGTACACTGACCCATAACTTAACGAAACTCTACAACATTTTATGAGATAATTATTAAGTATATTACCCAAATCTTTAAACATTATTACCTACTAAAGTGTATATTAATACTTAAATTTTCAACGCGAAAACTGAACATGTCAAAATGGATATCCACAACATTATGTTTTTAAAAGAACCCAAATGTCACTGCATCCTTAGATCAAATACATTTTTGATCATTATGCAGTGCTGAAAAGTCTTGGGTAATATGTAGACTATAAGATTTTCCAATACAAGATGTTTTATATTTGTAACAAATGATTTAGAAACTACGTGATATAGTTTCGTACTCCCTGTCATTTTCATCTCTTCAAATATTGATTAGTAATAATATCAGTCAATGCTTCTTAAGTATATGAATTGAGTTTAACAATACATAAATAGTATCAATGTATCGAAACCCCATCTCTTATCTTTGTATGTGTCAATCATAGAACTGGGTTCGTAAAACTCACAAAGAATTCTTCGCAACTGTAAAACGGGTTTGGAAAATCTGAAATGGTTATTCGATACAAAGGTTGACTTTTGGCAAAAATTGTAGTTGCTGTTGGCCATAAATCTCCAAGTTATGGCTTAATAAAATTATTAGGATCTTGAAGTGGCACGACGGGAACAATGACATTATTAATAAAATATCTTCGTATTAAAATGATCAATCAAAAGAAAACTTACATTGCGTAATGTAGGGTATACAGGCTATCCAATACAATTCATAGTGTTGTCATAAGTGATGCAGTGTTTTCAACTTAGTATAAACTATATTTTCTTCAAATGGCACTACGTCAGGTTATCGCATATTTTCAAAGAGCACATCAAACAAAAAGGAATATAGAACGCACGGTATGCAGTGTTACAAACATTGGAAAAAGACAAGATGGAATATTTCTCCGTCAATCCATGGTCCACAGAATGCTAAATCTACATTCACAGCGTAATCTGACTTAACATGTATTGTATAGTGTCACTGGGATCATACAATAATACTGAACGACCAAAGATATTATAGTGTTGCCATGGTATAATATTATCTTTGAGAATTTAAGAAAAAATAGAGACATAAGCTACTCGAATAATAGTGGTATGGATGAAACAGATCAATGACGTAACACATACGCCATTGCTTAGTGGATATTAATATCATGGAATTTTGCAATAATATCGTAATATTTTATGAAACAACGTATGTTTTATAACCACATTATTCATAGAATATGTATTTCCTTCAGTTAGTACAATTTTAGGTTAATGCTAAGACTGGCAGGAATACCAAATTCATATTTTTTTCACTGCAAACAAAAGTCACTATTTGGACTACTCTACTACCAGTTGTAATCAGGGATGTATCCAGAATATTTTTTCGGGGGGTGTCCAAAATGAAAGACACTTCACCAGTACGAGTCGAGACATAAGTGACCAAAAATGCTCATAAACTTATATTCTTTGAGAAATATGATTTTTATGTGAGCAGATTGTTTTAGTCAGACTCCCCCCCTCCCCTCGGAGCATATTTGAAGATTTACAAGCATCTTGAATTTGAATTTAATTTTTTAAGAGCTTTAGGCAACTTTGAGTCAGGCCGATTTACATAAATCTGAAAAGAAACTAAATAGACTAATCAAAATGTGATTTAGTAATTTTGTTCTTCATATTCTAGCTTGAACAATACCATTAACGAAATTCAAAGACTATATTTTTAGTTTCTTTGGTACATCACAGGAAAAATAACTTCAATACACAGCTTTTAGATTAGTTGTTTGATTGGCTATAAGAAGAAGGTTATTTAGAAGTTTTATGGGCTGCTTGTTTTTAGGTACTGCAATTCATTCTCACTTCCTCATATGAGAAAAAAAAGTAGAAAGTTTCACTCTAGACTGAAGCGCGAACTTAAAGATTTGTGAGTTTTGTGAAGTATATTGTGCTTTTGTTGAAGCTCGGAGGAAAAAAGAAAAGTTAATCAAATTATTTATTATCTAAAACAGCGTTCCGTCGCACAGCTAAAATGCATTGTTCAATTCGTTTTAAATTAAGAAGGGGATCCTAAAACTAAGAGGATCCTAAGAAGATCCGAAAACTAGTGGTTGCTTGTTTTCACCTACTACATGTTAGGATAAAGATACAAAGATTGTTTCCCTTTTTGGGATAATATTCGAAATCAACAACCTGGGATGAGTTCCTCAGACAGAAGGTAAAATCCCCGGTATCCTCCCTGGCAAATAGAACACTAGTTATAGGTATACATATAAGATTAACAAACTATATAGATACTTACATCAATCTTCACTGTTAATTTTGTATGAGCATTTACAGTAAATTCAACTTCCTTGCTCTCAGACTCATTACTTTCAGCACATCATTTGCACTACCATGAGTGTCTCTGTGAGCTGACATCAATACAAAAACACGAAGTCAATCGTTGCCTATCCATTCTGTTTCGTAAATAGTTTTTAACGCGATTCATTGAAGAAAATTGTATCTCAACGGTTGTCACAGGAAGAGTTGCTAATAGACCTGAGTCAAAGTTGCCTAAGGGCCTTAAAATTAAATCTATTCAAAGTTGCTAATACCTGTAAGAACCGATTGATATGTGGCAACACGTTTTTGTCACAGCGTTATAATGTCGCCTCAGCGTTCGAGGGAATGTCATTGTCTTGCATTTCCACTTTTCGCACCACTCTCAAGTTTATTTTTACTGGTGGCCCTTTAATACCCCATAGCATTCTTCAACTGACCTATATTGGTTGGTGAAATGTGCACGGGGAGCACAAGAAAAGTTAATGAATCTGCGTTGGAACCTTCACAATGAAAATCGCCTGGCACAAAAGCACACAAAATCTTCACCAAAAATTAACTTTATTATGAACGCATGTGAACTTTATGTGAAGTTTTGAACCTACTGAAAAATGTGAGTTTTAGGTGAGCTCAGTGTGTTTTTTATTATCTTCTTGCTTATAGTGCATATTTTGCACACATTAAGTACATATTTACCATATATCACAATATCTAGAGGTCATTTTTAGATCACTTTTAGTACATTTGCGTGTGCAACATGTGCAAACTAGTGCATAAATTGGGTATCAGCATACCAGAAGTTCATGTTATACACTACATATGTGGTGTAATTCATATTAAATTCACGAAAAGTCAATATATTATGCATGACAAGCGTGGTAAAACTGGAACATATTTGAACATTTTTCGGGGGTGTACTTTGATTTTCAGTGTGAAACGCGTTCGCAAATTTGTTGTAAGGTCATCCAAACATGGAATAATCGTCTGAAAAAAATTCCTTTCCGATTGAAGCAGAATAGTTTCCCTTGGCGTCAGTTCTTGGCATTGCTATTGGTCCTTCCCCAAGCAGAGATTACAGAATAAGGTTTTTGCCTTTCTGAAAAAAGTCGCCCAAATTCTTCAATGCTATGTTGTCACGTAAATCACTCAGCTGGTTTATAACAAGTTTAGCGTAGTTTAACACTGCTGTCAAATCATGCTGAAGATACTTACAGAGTGAAAGAGTAAAACTGAGAAGTTTCTCACACACCAACAGAGATAAAATGAACGAAGCCTTGCTCATTCCTGCAAGGAGCAATTAAGCCGTGTGGGATATTGCTTTCTCTAACAAAGATATTCGCTTTAAGCTAGCAACAATTTTTCGAACGGCTCCAAGAAGATTATAATTGCATTGTGGAGCTCAATAAATTTCGTGTCACAGATGCTGTTTTCTTGCAATCCGGCATAATTTCTTTAATATTATTTTTTTAAATTGTTTCCGCTGAATATGTGATTTTGGAAGAGATTGCAAACCTGCAATTCGAAAAAGGAAAATATTCCATTCTAACAGATATGAAGAACATCAAGAAACAATCATGTTGGCACAATAATTTGTTTTAAGGACTCGTGCAGTGGTCTCGTAACGATTTATGTTTGTACAGTGCTATGTGAATGCAACTTTTGACTTTGTCGACATTGTGGATCAATCTGGGTTACATAAAAAATTGGAATGTTTTGCTTCTTCAAATGATATGGTCAATTGATCCAGAAGCTAAAATTTATCTTCAGTCAAAAAAAACTTTAATATGCACGAATATTATTAAAAATTCATGTTCCTCTCTTGAATAGGATTTCTTGCTAATTTTAAGAGAGAAGAGATTTTGGTTTGAAAGGAGGAACTTCCCGCTGTGACCGGCAAATTTTTGATTGGCAATAAATTGGATGCAGACAGAGGCAGTAACTCGGGACCCTCTGGCTACGGCCGTGGTTGTAATGTCTATTACTTGCAGTAGTTCAGTGATTAGAAGAAGCGCTACGAGCCTTACCAACTTTACAAATTACTATATATCTCTGCAAAATTCCATGGTGTTAGTATCCAATAAGTACTGTCGTATGTGTAACATAATTCAACATCTTTGGTCTGTTTCATGTATACCATTATTACTCGAGTCGCTTCTTGGTCACTCTCCAGAAACAGGGGATTTTTGAATAGTGAAAAAGAAGATTGCGAACATTTTAAATTGTAAAAGATCTTGGTTTTTAGGAATTTTGGAGGCGTTGTGGGTAGATTTTGAAGGTACTTAGAGATCAATATTTTATTATATATTTATTCCATGAACAAAATATAGAGTAATTATCATGGAGTTGATGTTTTCATTGCCATATTCCTTACAGTGACAATGGAATGCTATCCTGAAGCATGAATGAAGTGTTCAGTGTTTCGCTTTTGCTCATGATTATGGGAAACAGAAAAGAAAACATATTATGATTATGAGTACGAAGGAGCTGATCATGACTAAATGAGAAACACCTGATTTTAATTCTTTTGCGTCACAATATAATAAGTCGACTGTAGAAGTATCTCCCTTATAGTTCCACTGAATTTAGAAACAAGACTAAGATGACTATGTCCTGTCTAGAAAGCAAAAATGTTGTGCAGTGTTGCAAGCTTTACATTTTTATTACAACATTTTTTTGTCAATCTATAGATATGATAAAAAAAGCGGGTTTTATATGTTTCAGTAAATGTAATTCTTAAACTAATAGGTATAATTATGATTCATGTTTCGCACTAAATTAATGTGAAGAATAATTGTTGAGAATTTACTGGAAAACAAAAGCTAAAACATTGAAAACATGTCTCAAACATGAAAATGAAGGTGAGTTTCATTCCATGGAGTTGACTTTAACTGTATTTGAAGCTAAGTTATAACATATGTAAAAGGATAGAAATTGACACAGTTGTATGAAGTGTTTTAT
Organism: Lepisma saccharinum; assembly: GCA_022664845.1. NCBI lineage: Eukaryota > Metazoa > Arthropoda > Insecta > Zygentoma > Lepismatidae > Lepisma > Lepisma saccharinum. The sequence goes on along the minus strand of JAGDQP010017609.1, from coordinate 24,220 downwards.
GAAGCAAATAGAAACAAAGAAAGTAATTTGAAGATTATATTTTGTAACAAACTAAACAGTTTCCCAAATGTTCCTTTTCTAGACAATGACCCTTATGTTTTTATTTTGTTAATTCTTAAAGATTATATTATATCATAACAACATTGCTTTAAGCATTGAGTATTATTGTATGACCACAGTGATACTGTACAATACTACTTGCAGTATGTTAAATAATATTACGCCAGGAATGTAATTTTTTATTTTATGGACTATAAACTGACGCCGAAATATTCAATATTTCTAAGTTTGTAACACTGTATACCGTGCGTGCAACAGTCCTTCTTGTATGATGTCCTCTTTCAAAATATGTTGTAACATGAGAACAATATATAATTTTATACTTATTTGGCAACACTGTATCACTTATGACAACACTTTGGAATGCTTGTATATTCTACATTAAGCAGTGTAAGTTTCACTTTGATTGCCCAATTAAATATGAAGATATTTGAGGCGTATGAGTGAACAAACGTCTATCTGACATTTTTGTGTAAATGAACTTAATTACGAAACAAACGTTTCTGATGTGTCCTTGATATGTATTTGCACTTGGTTTGAGCATATTGCAACAAATGGCCTCGGTATTTGGAAATTTCTGAAGTGAAATGCACTACAAAACTGTATAACAAAAGTCTGTTATATGCTCTTCCCTTGAGTGAGCGCACGCTTAAACAGTGTGTTGTATGATTTTATGAAACAAAAGTTTATGTTACATCATACAGCGCTACTTAAATCTGCGGACAATATTGAACTTGCTTGCCGTTCTTCTCAATACACGCAAAATCTAACATGGACGTTTGTCCAAGCATACGCCTCATTTAATTAAATATATCAATGTCCCCATCCGACTTCACGATCCTAATAATTTTCGAAAACGGTTAAACTTGTCTTCATTATGTGCTGAACATTCTTTGTCAAGTAAACTTTAATCTAAAACCAACGGTGTTTGCGAGAAAGAGGTAATAGGAGCCCGTCGGGCGCCATACGTAATTTTGATTTTTCTTTAACTTTCGGATACATATTTGGAGATGGCATCAAACTCAGTCTCACAATTTGCTTCATGATGGTGAGATTAAGCCATGTGGCATCTCCTGTACATTGATAGAGGGCGAGATACAGTTTGCCCCGTTCTATAAACTACAACTCGGAGATGGACATCAGCAAATAAAACTTTGCCGAAAGTTATTCCTTGTAGTAAACTATCAAATCCGTTTTACCGTTGAGAAGCACTCGTTGTCAGTGCTTACAAAAGAGGGTCATCAAATATGAGTTGAGATTATTATATCAAAGATCGTACCAGGATTTCTAATTTGGGCTAGTATGAAGCTTAAAATGGGGAATTTAGCACGGTTTGAAAAGAGTTTTGTAGGATTTATACAGATGTTGAACCGCAAGAAATTTAAAGTTTGGGTGTTCGAGAATTTTAGGGTGGCATTCCCATTGTGGGGAGGAGTTTATGGCAGAATATCTACCTTCCATAAATGTTAGTAACATTTTATAACAATCCAAATGTGGCCTCCATTTCTTTTTTATGCCCGTCCTATAGTTTTCCAGCAATCTGATCGTACCTTGCCAAAATGTCCACTTTACAATAACTGTAACGAGCAAAAACTAGTAGCAAATACCAACACTAGCGAATCAGTAGAATACATACTGCTATAAGGCTTTATTTTAAATAAATTCTTAAACCGAAACCTACGATTTCTGTTCCAGAAGAATTATGAAATGGAGTCCTGGGAAGATTTTTGATTTCTCTAAAGGAGGCATGGGGGAGAGAAGTATTGTGCATGCTGTAGGTAGTGATGTAAAAAAAATGTACAAGTGGTATAACACCCCAGACAATTAAAAGTCCGTATAGAGACTACAGCTAAATATGCTCCTAGGCCAATTATTCCATTTGAGGTGATTTCACATATCAAATTAAGACATCAGAGGATAATTTAGTAAAAGAAGACTGGACATCGTTTTGATCAATACTTCGCAATGGTGACTTAATAATTAAAAGTATATAAAACCAGAAACAAACATCTGTCTTTGTTCAACTCCATTTGTTTCCCCCTTAATGTCCATTCTCATCTCCTTCGCTCTCATTATCTTCCACCCTTTTGCTCCATTCATATTCCGTCTCACTTCCTTTTTTCATATCATTTTTTCTAACAATTCCTTTTTTATATAGATTCTATTCATTTTCAAGATTAACTATCTTAATTAGGAAACTTGATGGTTTGTTTTGTTCAGGAAGAAACCGGGATTCGACATAAAGAAAGGAAAGGAAAAAGGATTCGACATCCGTCATTCAAAACGAGCAAAATGAAAGAAAAAATGGAAAAAGAAAAAAAAGGTGAGAACACAGAGAAAGATGGATGGAAAAATTAAAAAAAGAATGGGGAGTTTCTTTCCTCAGAGACAAAGAAAAGAAAAATGAATTGATAATGAATGAATCTTAAAGGAAAGACGGGGAGGAAGGTGGGCAGAAAATAACTAAGTCTTCAATTTCAAAATGTCGCAAACTATTCGCAAATGAATAAAAGTTTCTTTTCTCGTTAAGAAAAAAAAATAATTGAAGAGTGAATTATTGTTATTTTCGTTTGATACTTTCCGGTCTATCGTAACTATGATTATAAGAACGCTACCTACCTGACGGAGAAGAAGGTGAAAAAATGCGACAGAAAAAAGGAAAAAGAGACTGGGAGAAGAACAGGAAGAATAAGAGGACCTATTGGATTGCGTAGAAAATAAAATTAAAAGAGAAAGAAAAAAACTTTGAGTGAAAGTAAGGTAAAAGAAAAAAGAAGTAAAATGAAAAGAAGTCCATTGATTTCCTTCTTTTACGGAAAAGTTCTTTAAAATAATGAAGTCATCAAGAATTCCACTGAAAGCTTTGTATAGTTCCCGCCCTTCACCTTCCCAGTCTATTTCAACGCACCCTGAGTGTGAATAAAAGAGAATTCAAACTAACAGATAGTGTTTTTCACCCCCTTCCACTCCCCAAACCACTACTTCATTCTTTCTTTTATTCGTTCGTTCTCACCCCTTGTGCTTTTTCCCTTTGTTCTTCTACTCTCCTCGAGGAATAAGATGTGGGATAGTAAGGGAAGGATCTTAATAAAGAACCAACTAAGGTAGGAAAAGAGATAGAAATTTCTTTACATTTACATTTCTTTCAACCACCTTGTCACCCTATGATGTACTTATATTTGTACTCTAAAGGATATGTTCATGTTCTAGACTTTTTTTACATTTTTAACCCTAGAATATTAACGCTACTTTTACCTCTTACTATTAACCATGCTTAAAACTGACGCAGATGCCCATAAATATGTTGAAAATTAAAAGATATGAAAAGTAATTTATATTTTCTTCAACTAGAAAATGGTGTTTTAAAATGGTTTTTATCTAAGACGATCATTTCTTAGTTTTGGGCGAGAACAATGTAGTAAATTTGTCGTGCATCTTCAATATGTTCGTCTAGCTATGTGACCGGCCCATCTCCACTTCATCTTTTTGATTATATCTTCTACCATTGTTTATGCGCGAATCCATTGTCGTCATGTTCCTCCAAGTTATTCCTAGAATGCATCTCTCCATTACTCTTTGTGTTAATCTTAATCTTTGTGTTATTTGGGCATTCAATGTCCAAATTTCACAGCTGTACATCATCACAGATAAGACACATTGATTATGAACTTTACGCTTGAGATAGTATGCTTTTGAAAATAAAGTGTAGTCTTCCTAACGAACAGCACACCATTTTACATCTATTTATTTCATCCGTCAACTTGGCATTCGATGTTTTGAGCTTTCTAGATTAAACATATTCATCAACTATTCCTCTTGCCTCTTCGTTAATCTTTATCTCATTTTCGGCATGTTGATCGTACATTACTTTTGTTTTACCCAAATTCATTTCAAGCCCTATTTTCGAACTCCCATTATTGAATTCTTCCATTTTGATTTGCAGTTCTTCTGTACTTGAAGCAAACAGGACTAGTTCATTAGCGAATCGTAGGTGATATAGGTATTCACCACTATTTTTTATTTCAGCTTCATCTCAGTTTAAATTTTGGAACATTCTCTCTAGGAACGCAGAAAACAGTTTTACAGAAATTGAATCTCCTTGCCTTACCCATTTTCCAACATCAATTTTTTCACTCTCTTGATGTAGTTTAATGACAGATGTGGTAGTCGAGTAAATGTTTCGTAGTAATTTGATGTATGCACTTTCGATGTCTTGATGTTCAAGTGATTTAAGTATTGATGCCAAGGAGATCGAATCGAAAACTTTTTCAGAATCTATGAATCCCAAACATAGTGGAAGTTTATATTCATTAGTCCTTTCCACAACTTAATTCTATACCTGTATGTAACCCATTGTGCTAAATCCACGACAAAATCCAGCTTGTTTGCTTATCTGATTAAAAGGTAAGTCTCGTTCAATGCGATTCAAAATAACTTTGGTGAACATTTTGTATCGAACTGACAGTAAATTAATTGGTCTGTAGTTTTCAACGCTTTCTTTGTCCCCTTTCTTGTACGTACAACAAAATAATAATAGCATTATTCCATTTTGAGGGTATTACTCTCTTCCTCAGATACATCTAGAATAATTTCTCCTTGTGATTTTCCGTTTTTCATCCCTTGAAGTACGTTATCCACTTCTTCTTTCATTACGTCTGGAACCTCTACATCATTTTCTTCTGAATCTTCATTCCTAGTTCTTCCTCGGAGTACAACAATTATCTGTAGAAATTTTCAAATATTTTTTTATAAATTCCTCCTTGTTTCGTGTTATGGTCCTGTCTGGTCTCTTAACTGCCATTATTTGCTTTTTCTCTATCATGAGCTGCTGTTTTTTTTTCACGCTCTTCTTTTCCTCAATTGTATTTCTAACAAGATGTTTATTGTATTTTCGTACATCCTCTGTTATTTTCTTCCTTACAGTTTTATTTAGTTCTATGTACTTAATCCTCTTTGTTACGTGTCATAATTCAGTGCTAGTTAAAGTGTAGATCGGCAGAGCATGAAAATATTTCTTAATTCAATCTTAACAATCGTAACATACGATAGAGTAGTATGAATCAAAGATTTCTTTCTTTGATAAATATACTCTTATAAATTAACTTTGAATCTGTGAATCAATTATTCTTTGCTTGACTCTTAATGGTCTTACCCAGTGCGAAATCGTTTTGCAATTACCATTTTAAAATTAAATATTGATAGTTAAACAGTCTTACAGTCAATCGTCTATAATATATTGAAGTTATTGACAAGTCGTTATGGTTACTGTCCGCCATATTTGGTTTTCATCTCTATAAACAATAGTCCTCGTCATATTTGTTGTATTTAACACTATCAATTCGATTTTTTGTAGTAAAAAAGCTGTTTTATAAAACACTGTAGCACTTATGGATAAAACTATTGCAATTTTCTTCTGATTGAGGCCGAAAAACTTGTGAAAATTGTATGTTAAAATTGCACTGTAACTTGGGCGGGATTGTAGGTCCGCCGTCTGACCGGAAGTCTTCTGTAAAAAAAATCCATTTAAAGAACCACGTTCAAGTTATTAAATTTGGCTCCAACCATTTTGTTTATGGCCAAGACTTACTTTATTATTCCACTGAAATACAGCGTTCAAACATTGCTCTTAGATTATTAAGTTCTTGTTCCAGTTTCTGTTGTTTCACTTCCAGAACTAGTTCACTTTGAAAGATGCATTTAGTTGCATAAAACATGCACTTAGTTTCCCTTATTAAATGTAATACCTTACATAATCTGTTGCTCATGATTGTTGCCAACATATTTTATTCATCCCGTGCCACACGGGCGGGCAAATCAGCTAGTAATTTGATACAGTAAGAAGAGAGACCCTTTGTTTGTTTTCATTAGTGAGCACAGGAAATTAATTAATAATGTCTGGCCTCTCCAGTGCCGAAGAACAGATTTCTGATATCACATATGCAAATTTTATCAATATAATAACTAAATATCCTCTCCTGCTTTCGAAATCACAAACTCCCGATGGCAGAGCAAGGAAACAAGAGGATAAGTGAGGGAAATAATTGAAGGAAACAAGAGGATTGAAAAATGTAAGGGAAGAATTTGTTTAAATTACATAGAAAAGGATTAAAGGAGAATCAAATAATGAAAAACGTTAACTACATGGATGAAGAGTCGACTGAAAAGATATTTAAATTTAATTTAATTTAAGGTCTTTAGGCAACTTTGGCTTGGGCCAAACTGCAAAAGAAAACTTACAAAAAACAGGTCTATCAGTAGTATTGAATGAATGGCCAACTCTGTTGTATGATATTCTACACTTCTACTGTAATCCTATCATAACCAAAATTAAAGGTATGTAAAGTTTTACAAAATACATGATATTACATGAATACTATTATTTCATAATTATTTATTGAAATGCATGTTACACGTTATATATGTAGTACAGTTTATTTGGCTCTGATGTCGAAGTTTGCGAGGAATACATTTGAATCACACGTAGGCCGGCTTGGATGCTTCCAGTTTGTAGGGAAGGGTTGACTTAGTCGTTTGTTTATTAGCTAAACATGCCAACACCCATAAAAAGCTTTTCCTAGTTAGGTTAGTACAAGGAAAGTTGCTTGCATCCAAATCTAGGTCTTCGGCGGAGGCCTCTTTTACTCCTTTAATGTTCATGTATCTTAAGTGTAGTTATATGTCGTACACAATTTATTTACTCTAATTCATTGGAAGTCAACCCAAGGTTATACTAACAACCCTTTACGTTTACAGATTCCAGGGACAGGGAAACAGCAAGGTAGTTTTCAGTGTAGTGTTGAGGTACCACATCCGCATTCTCTTGAGGTGACTGAGGTAATACTACCAAAAATATCAGTCAGTATCATCGATCCCTGGACCTTCCCATGACGGAGCTCATTATCGCTATCGATGAGCTAGTCCGTTGAGTAGATTATAAGGTTAGGTTAGGTAATTTAATAATCATACACTGGAATAATGAATCTTACATTGGACATCATGCAATATGAAAAGAAATAAAGAGAAGGAAATAATTCGGTACTATTCAATTATTCGCACCTTAAGAAGCAAATTGATCATAACGATTCATGTTCTTCTACTAAATTTTCGAAAAGTATGACATAAGTTCCAGTAATTTATTTTGAGTGTGTACACACTGATTTATAACTCTTTAAAGAATATGTGAAACGAAATGTAATATCATTATATTTAGGGTGACCAGCTTAGCCTGAAACCCCGACGGGACATTAAGGCTTTATATAAATTACCTAACCTACAGGGGCAGTTGTAAACTACGAAAAGAACTTTTACCTCTGTAGCCTCAATGGAATTTAAGTGATAAAATGATACTTCAACAGTTAGAGACTGTCTTCCAGATTGCAGGACCCTAAGGATATTACATTTTAAACTTTAACAGCTTTATCTAACAAGTAAGCATTAGTTCGGCAGTAGACACCCGGCAAAATTTGTAGATAATTTTGTGTCTGGGAACTTTATTCATTCATTACATTTGCTGATAATAATTGTTTTCATTTCTGATGATACAGGTTTTGACACAATTGACTGGTGGATTCCTATGTCCTCTGCAACACGAACCTGAAATCCCGGATCCCTTACATACCTTAAAAAAATAACATTGTTCAGATGACAAAGCACCTCCTTTACCTCATTTTTACCCCCAAAATGATTAGTCATCCAAATTACATTCAGTCTTTCAAACCTGAATGAAATCTTATAGTCGCTTTATAGTCTAACTTCCCGTAAGTTTATGTAATTTTCTCATATGTACAACATTCATATATTTATTTATTGAACTCGCATGCAGATGTTATTTCAAAGGTGATTCTGGTACCACTGGAGTATAAACTTGCGTTTTACTCATACCTAACTTGAGTAAAGACTCAAGGCATGAGTAAATACTCTTGGTGTGAGTTTATGCTCAATGAGGAGTTTTTTTTATTCATATCACTTTAAGTATATACTTCAGATTTCTTGAGCATGAGCTTAAACTCACTTTTATTATCACCCATTGTCGGCAGCCAACAAGGAACAACAAGTGATAGCCTGTTTGTCCTTGCTCACTCGGCACCTGAACACGCCCATATTTGGTCGCTTGCTCACTGGTGACAAAAAGTGGGTCCTCTATGACGCTCCCAAGCGTACCAGACATTGGTTGTCGCCACGTGGTCCTGTTCCTCACACCTCAAGACCACCTATGCACCCACAAAAGGTTATGCTTTCTGTATGGTGAACTAGTCGCCAAGTTTTGCTTTACGAGCTCCTTCCACCTGAGTAAGACCATCACTGCTGACCTCTACTCACAGCAGTTGCAAAGGATGCACCGTGCATTACGGCAGAAGGAGCCGGCATTGGTGAATCGCAAGTGTGTGCTGTTCCTCCACGACGCTACAAAGCCACATGTAGCAAAGAGGACCCGGGAGACCCTTGAGGATTGGCTGGAAGACAGTGTGTCATGCACTATATTCACCGGACTTTGCGCCAATAAATTACCACCTGTTTCATTCCCTCGACAACCACGTCCGTGGGATAGCCTTCTCCAATGAGGGAGACCTCCGGAACGCACTCACGAACGTCTTTGCCTCGAAGACCACCGACTTTTATCACCAGGGTATTGTACTGCTGCAGGAACGTTGGCAAAAGGTGTTGAATGCTGATGGAGCTTACTTCGAAAGCTAAAGGTACGAACCGTCTACTGTATTGCTCTTTTTTTAGCACTGCTCTAGAACGACAAAACGTTTTTTGGTTACCTTGTACTACCTATATGTATTGTGCTTATGGGGTCGCTGAGAGACATTTACTAGATGAAAAAAAGTTTATCGGGATTCCAAATCGTACCAGGATATTGTATAAGTTATCCTTTTGACAGGATCGTATTCTATCTTAAAATATATGAGCAACTGGTGAACCGTTCCATTGTGTTCCAATTACTTCTCTTGTTTTTATCTCAAGACCTGGTCCAACGTAGATCTATTTCTCTAAATCCACATTTGTAATCTTCAATATTATTTAATGTACGTATACGCTTAAGCGTGTTAGTAGGATATTACTCAACACTTTGTAACATGTTGAGATAAATAGACTCCGCGGTAATTATTTCAGACAGATTTATCGCCTTTTGTATGAACCAGAAATATTACTGAGGTTTTCCATTCATTTGGAAGCTTCTCCTTTCTCCATTTCTTCAAAGAAAATTAATTCACTGGCATGATAGAAAATATTGCAAGATATAGAACGGTGATACCCACAAAATACGTTATTGTTATTTGTTTCCTTTTTAAATTTATTTTAATTCCGTAAATGTTTGGCACTGGCGAGAATCAGAGGAAAAGGAGAAGAGAGAGAGAACTTCAACGTAGAAAAGAGAAAGACAGAGATGTTTTTGAAATCTCTATACACGGAGCTGACATCAGTACAGTGGATTAACGTCATTGCAAGAGAGGCGCTGACATCCTGTTCTTAACGTTGCTTACACAAAATTAACTTATATTTAGTAGTCAACTGCAAATTCAGGGATTATTAATGTCCTGGACATGTTTTATTTTTTGTCTGGACACCCAGTCAATTCGGGACAGTTGTCAACCCTACGTGTCAGTGGTATAACAATGTTTTGTGAAAACCACAATCAACAGCACAGAGAATGTTTATCGGTAACGTTCAAATTGGTAGTTATTGTTCTCGATGCATGCTTCCAGTTCATTGTGCGACACTGCACCACACCTTGCAGCCCATAATCACATCAAAATTGCGTAACTCTTCTGCAGCCACTTAACGAAGATGCTAAATATCTCTTGGTTTCTTACACTATTTGTTTCATTAGCCCTTGAGATAAAATTATAAGGGTGTGAAGTACGTGGAACGACAGGGTCATCCAGAGGGTCTAGGACGACCGATCCATTAACCGGGTAATGTCTCATTGAGCCACCCACTTACCTCTACTCCATAATGTGTTGGGAGGGCGTCTTGTTGGTAAAAGAACGCCTGTTCGTGTTCCACTAGAGGGTAAAAGTACTTTTGAGGTACTTATCTGTAGTTAGAGTACCGTCGAAAGTAGTGTCTGATGGTGCCGTTACCGGACATAGTCGCCCACAGTCGATTCTATTAGATTTAGACACTGTTTAATAATGGCATGGGGATTTTGTGAGACCTATAAACTCTCTTGTGCTCATTGTGTGTCCGTTCAACTTTAATGTCGCCTCGACCGACATATCATATGCTGTCCAGTTATGGTCAACGCATATTCTATCATGGATAGATAGTTTCCGTAAATTCCACCCCTCGATCTGTAGGATTTATCTCCATAACGAAACACATGCAAAAAACGTGAGATATAGGGTCTAAGTTTCATGCTATTCATTAGATTGTGAACACTTCTAGGAGTAATGTTAACGACTGTGGGATTCTTTTCAGGCTTATAAGCTCTGAACTTTCATCCATCGTTGTTTACTTCGGGTGGGTCGGGTCTGGGAGCTACGTATACAGAGTCGGTAGCCTCATGTTTCTGTATAATGCCTTTTATATTCCTTTCCTGTATCTGACGAATTCCGTTTGCAAAACACAAGGAATTGCCTCTTCAAGATTGGACATACATACTCTTCCTTCCTTCACACAGTGTTCATCAATTTATGCATTTCCTTGACCAGTGCTGTTTCTCCTGCTTTAATTAATTCGTCTGGGATACTGTCAATTCCTGACGATTTGAAATTTTTCATTTTTTAATCGAAATTTCAACCTCAGTTTCGCTAATTTCGGGTATGCACGGTTCTGTGATATGTGTTTCAAACCGGTGTGTACATTAAGAAGCTTGACGAAATAGCTTTTCCAATACCTTGAGAATTTTTGTCGGATCCAGCTGAAGATCTCCATGTTCATATCTAATCATTTCTAGCTTTGGTTGGTAACCTTTTCTTAACGAGTTTACCACTTTGTATAGATCTCTAATGTTATTTGTCTTAACCGATTTCCATCTCCTAAATTTTCTGAGTCAGATATTTTCGCTTTATATTTATAAAACCGCGTGTGGCGATACGTTTCACGTTATTGTAGTACTTGCGGAAAGTACAGGCTTTTCTTTATTTATTTTACATAAAAACGAGCAAAACGTAGGTTTGTAGGATATTGTAGTTCCAAATATTGGACTCAGGGTTGCCACAATCCTAGCTCCGGAGTGGGCTGAAAAATAGTACCAAATTGAAGCAAAGTGGGCTGAATTCATTTTTTTCTACACCAGTATAATGGGTCTATAACACGAAACTAAAAGATGAAAAGTTCTAGAACACTGCCCCCCTCCACTTCCAAGAATCCAAGTCACAAAAGTGCTCTTTTTCTAAAGTATTTGCCACGAAAAATAATGTGTTGCAGCTGCAACACTGCAATTAAGTTAAATTGTAGCAGAGATGTGCAGAAAACTTACATCTCTTACAACTTAATTCAGTATTATAACTGCGATAAAAAAACACATGTATGGCAAATAATTTCTTAACAAGGGCCGTTGGAAAAATACAACGAAAACACACCAAAAAAGCAGCTACGCAGTCTGAGATGGAAGAACAAAAAAATGATTTTAACTACGCTGTAGAAATAAGAGACATACAATGTTCATCCAAAAAGTGGAGGCAGTTTTCGGTTGAATGTTTTACTTTCTGTAAAATTACAAAATGCGTATATACCATATATATGACTTTTCCAATGTATTACATAGAAGCAGAGTAGTAGAAAGGAAATAAAGATAATGTTCCTTTAAATTATTTTTTTAAAGTTAATGTGGTCGGATTTCGATCCAGGGTCCACTAACACACTAGTCAGATGCTCTCGCCACTTAGCTACGAAGGCAGTTGGTGCTCATGGCTTTCCCAGTGATATTTATAGCTAGGATTTTAGTGCGAAGGTGGTTAATCATTAACATGTTTTTGTTTTTACTACGAGGAATGTCTCGTGAAAAAAAGGAGAGATACGTTTGCTACAGTGTAAAGATTTATGCCCAACTTAATTGCTGTTTCCGTCAATGCAATCCTTCCCGTCCTCGGTCTACCAGCGTACAGTTTACAGTGTAAAAGCAATATAGGCACTCAAAATGGCGGGGTGTTCAGTGACAAGCAAGTAACGTTACTTCTGTTATTGGATTATAGAATATCCAACCAAGGCTTCAACTTCATCCACAAAACTACGTATCCTCAAAATTGCAAATTTAGCTTACACTTCGATCAGAAAATGACCGAATTTTAAGCGTAAAATAAGTTGAACGTTCACCGACAAATCACTTTGACCAGTTTCAACCCATTTTCAGTTAACGTTAAGTTATTACAAATAAAATGTTAAACTTTAAAATGGAGTTAAGGTTAGCAACCTTTCCACTAAAGGGCTTACACTATATCCACGTTTAAGAGTAAATACAACAAAACGCTACTTTTTGACTTTTGTTTCTCCATAAAGCGGAGTAACTTTCATCCATTTCGTGTTTCCACTTTTTACAGTATAACTCATCCACGCCCACATCGCTAAATAGTGTAAACATCAGTAAGCATCAAGTATGTATAACTTCATACATTTTTAACAAATGTCATAAATAATTAAACTCAATCGAAGTAGCAAGATAATTACGGTAACCTACAAAATAATAATAAAGATCATACAATTCCAAGTGGAAATAGCAGTTATACTTTACAAGAGCTCCTTCTATTATATCGTGTTGTACGTTTTTAATATGAACTTTTTTTGATTAATTGGTATCAAGAACTTCCTATATTATGTGCAAAATTAAGTGATATAAGGACACTTGCTCTTTATATACATACGTGTTAGGAAATTTAATAAAAAAAATAGTGACACTTGGAGGTTAGGTAAGTCAGAATCGGTGATTTTATCTAATTTCACACGCGATATGCACAGAGACATTGTTTATGCACTCAGAACTCCTCAAAATCTTACGATTAGCAGTAGTGCCAGAGTGTGAAAGCAAACATTCCACAATACGACAAGATTCTATGGTATAAATCCATAACTTTTTTTCTTTTTACACTGGCACACTGCTTTCTCTAAGATTCATCGTACGCGAAATTGTATCGTCTAAAGCGGCCTTTAGATGCAGGAGAAGTCTTACTCACACGTTTGAAAATGTGATAAGTAATTGTTAAATTGTGCCGAATTGAGTAGAATCATAACAATATTCTTACAAAAAGGGTTGAAAATACTAGCGTGGTACCAACGGGCCGATGAATGACCAAAAAAGAGCTGAATTTGGTACAATTGTACCAAATGTGACAACCCTGATTGGACTTGTAGGTATTATTACGATCTCATTACAACATGTATAATTGTATATAGCTTGTTATTGCAGAGATCATCAAAAGGATTTTGTAAAGTATAGTTCCGTAATCGAATAATAGAGTGCCCCAAATGAAGGAATAAAAGGGAGATTGATTAGGATATCTAAAGCACACTAAAGTTTAATATGCAATGCATGCGTTTTTCTTCGGTTTCATTTTTAAACAGGTAAAAGAAACTGTGCTTAGTATTATTTCGAATTTGCTGTGCCTAGGATAAATAATTAAAACATTCAGCCATAAGATGAGTCGACAATGGTAAGGAAAGGTGTTGTAGTGGGTACTTTAGTAACAGTTCAAAATCAGAAATAATTTTATTAAGAGGCACAAACAGGAACATTATGTCTGTATCTCTAATAAATCTTCTACAGTATGTGCGGAAACTCCCTACGTAACAAAAGTAATCCTTTTAAATTACTTGCCCGAAGAAAGCCTTACAACTTTGAGTGGGCCAACAAAATAAAAAATAAAACACTAACTACCGCAGGATTTTAGTATCTCAATTTTTTTTTAATATAAAAGAGGCAGGTTTTTCGGATGACATGTCCTTTTTTTCATTCTGCCGTTTCTTAATATATTAAATTGTCCTGCGTTCTGTAGTGACCACGTTTCGTTCGTGCTCTTTTTTCATGCAATTGAATTTTGCTGAAACAGAATAACTGATTCTGTATATCTCAATTTAGATAGTTCAAGAAAAATTATACTGGCTAAGTCATAGATTTCGGTAATACCATACGCTTTTTTATAGAAATTTGAGACACCCTCACCCACCCGAAAAAAAATACGTCTACCGAAATTTTATAATAATTTGTGAATAGTTCGGAATTATTTTACTCCCTCTCGTAAAAAAAGTACGTACTTGTTCTTTACAAGTCGGAATTAATTTGCTTATTTTGTTTGGGTAATTTAATTTATACTGTATTGATCGAACAGGCAGCTATGGTTTAAGCACATCACAAGTTTAGGACTTTATGACAGAGTAGAAATTGAAGCGTGTTATTCCCCGAAATCTTATTTATTTCCTACTTTCTAGGAAAGAACTTGTTAATAGCTTGCTGAATAATA
>JAGDQP010017608.1:15721-34367 GCA_022664845.1 Lepisma saccharinum | reverse complement strand
AAGTTTACATTTTATATAGTCTACAATTCTCTTAGCATTGGTCATGAACTGTATTCATATACAGACAGGAACAAAAACTTGAAAATCTTGCAAAATAGTGTCTACTGTGTAAAAATTAATGTGAAATAATTCACGAATATTATAATTCACGAATATTAGTTTGTCCTTATTCGTTGTCAGCAAGAACTTCTATCGTACAGTTACAAATCCTCAGAAAATTAATTTTCTTTCAAGGATTGTAAAGGCATTGGATGATTTAAAAAATATGATCCAATATTTTGTTAAAGAATATATTTATACCTACTGATAAAATATTAATGTTGTTTTTATAATTCTTTTTTTCTTTACAATTGGTTCCTAAAACCTGCTACTACCTTATAAAGACAATATCCTCGCTTGCTTTTTACATATAAAGGACCAGAAAGTAAACTGTTTACTCCGAAATCACACGTTGTTGATGTAGACCAGGGAATATGCTGCACCTCATCTACAAAATTTTAAATTCTGTCCACATTTGGATGAACAAATACCTATTAATGAGCTGCAAAAGGGATTTGTTTTCCTTTAACACCATCTTGACAGTTTTGAACCAACCTTCTGACACAATGATAATATTACTTATGTGATAATGTAAGACATAGCCTCAATTTATATCCAGGAACTTTTCACAATTGATCATTCTCTTTTTCAAAGTTCCTCCACATAAGCGTTCGTGGCTTCTTCAAGACCCAAACACCAATATTTACACTTAGAAATTGAATAGAATGTAAAGTATAAAGACAGGAATCAATTGAAAAGGTATAGAAATAATAAGAACTTAATTGAATTAATATTCTATATTGTTTTTTAAACATACAACATCGAATATTAAGTTCTTATTCTATTTGTCTCATTCTACTTTATTTCCTCTTGAACTTTTATGTGTTGGCCTTTACAAGAAGCCACAAAGTTTATGTGACGAAACATAGAGTATTGAAATGATTAATTATTAAAAGTTCCTGGCTATGTACCTCACACCAAGTAAGTAACATTATCATTTGAAGTAGCCTTCCGCGCAATTATGCCATTCTTTAAATCTCTTAAACACAAATTTTTGGCGTATGTTTTAAATAGGAAGAGATAGTATGTAATGTGTGTGTATGTATATTACCTTCTCTGGTTCCTTGTCTTCAGTGACGACTTTTCTATGTATAACTTCCTGTATTTTGAAAATTAAAATGTAAAACTTTAGTGTTTGTACATGAAAATGATCATAGTGTGTATGTTAGTATATCGCAAACGCTTAAAGTGTGTCATAATGAAATTTGATGGTTAATTTTTATCAGATAAAAATAAAAAAAAAAATTGTTCGTGGTAAATAAAAAAATGAGCTGCATGGTTCTTAAAAAGCGTAACCTTGCATGCAAAGTTTATTCAAAAAGCAAAAAGCAAAAAAAATGTCAAGAGTCCGAATAGCAAAATGTTCGATAATATTTGTTTGTTGCTTTAGGTGTATAGAACAAGTTTTCACGTATTTAAGACCAAATGTGTTCATATAGAACTTTTCAAAAATACTGAAAATTTCAAATATTAAATATGAAAAAGTAAGAAAATGAAAAAAAAATATATATATAAATAAAATGATTACGTGTAATTGTTCTTGAATGTATTTTTTTAAATAAATGTTATAAGTTATCTCGTCATAATCGTCAAAGTAATCTACCACAATATGTAGTTGCCAAAAAAGCTCTCGAACAATTGTAGTCAGCATAAAATATACATTCAGTGTCTAGCCAAACATAGAGATTTTTGTATTCTAATAATTTGAAATATTATTTTCCATTCATTTGCAAATTAGTATGTATTTTGACTTTTAAATTCACAGACTTTGTCGTGCACATTTTGTAATATATAGCGCACAAGAATGAATGAATCTCTCCTTACTTCTTTCAGAAATGTTATTTAGAAGATATCGTCAAGGGATTATCTTCTTTTATATCTTAATATACTCGTTCCAGTCCTCGACAATCAAGTCATGCTGTTTAAGACTCGCTCTGCAATTCGAAGTTTATCTTTCACATACTCACCATCGCCATTTTTATCTTGTAAAAAGTATTCGATTTTAATATTTTAGTAATTAAAATATTTCTTGAAGAAATGCTTTATTATGTGTTGTTCTGAAGATGAGAAAGATTTCCGTGACGAACAGAAATGTTTGAATCATATAAGGACTCTTTAACTGCTTTCCATTACCGTTATAATTTTTTATTTGTTTATGCCTTCTGCTCTCAATTGTCAGTTCTATTACTGATATCGTTTCCTTGTTTGGATTGGTTGGATCCGAGTAATCTGACTTCTCTTTTGTTTTCAGAATATATGTAAAGTTGTAAAGCTTTTATAGAACAGAATTTGAAACTTCTCCTAGACTTCATTTTTCCTCTCTCATAAGCAAGAATCAATATGGAACAGAAAATAACTCAGCAACGCTACCCTATTCCATAAATTATTTCCACATATGGCAACTTCAATGTTCAATGTTAATAATAATGTCACTATAACTTAAAACTTTAAAACAATTTTGTTTTCTCATCTATATTTCGTCCTGAATTTTAATTATGGTAATAATAAATTGATTTCCATACCCGTTCTTCAATCTTTATTTTCCAAAGCTACTATCTTCACACAATTTCACTCCTGCTTTCGGTCCTTACACACAAGTCACTGCATAGCTCTGTCATAATTGTTTTGTAGTTGTATTCTTGCTATAAATGAAGATGTAATTTTGGGACCGGCGTAAGCCATAATAGGGTTGTTACCGCCCATACAATTCATTTTATCCGTATCCTTATGAAGATGTAATTATTTTTACCACGTGCTTCTGTTTACTAATCTTGACTTTTTTACAAATCTCGTAGGTTTTGACGATTATGAAAAATGCTTGAATAATAAAGAAGTGTCAGAGTAAAGATGATCACTTTACCACGGTAACGTTCACACAGCTGGATAAAGAGATTAGAAAAAAGTTTGCACGAATAGATCTAATAAAAATATGGTATTCACATTAGATGCTTTCGAAGAGCGATTAAAGAAAAATCATATTATCACCACTGAATCTTCATTGGAACTTTCATAACACGTATCATTGATGGAAAATATGTGAGAACATATGTTTCCTCTAACTGTTTCCTTGTACTTCTGTGTAGAATTTGCGGCTACAAAGTGGTAAACTATTGCCTAGATTGTATACAATCCAGTTCTTTGCCCTTTATTATTATTTAGATACTGCTCAATTATCATATTTCGAAACATTTTGCTTTCGTGACAATATCGAAAAGCGCTACTTAATTCACTCATCAATTAGTGGCGTAAGTAAAATTCAAAGAATGAGTAACCTATACACAATAAAAATAAAAAACTGCGGACCATTTTTCCTTACTCCTGTTATGATTTGTTATATTGATGAATCAGTGAATCTAAACACGACCTATCTTTAATAGCTTATCTTACGTACGCCACTAATATTTTCTAATACTTCCAAAAGATATGTACTTCAACCCAGTTACAAGAATCGCAATCTCTATTAATTTGATATGTAAGAAAGACATTTGTTTCAAATTTACAAGAAACAATGTCACTTTTGTTAGCTTGTGTATTATCGCTACCTCTTCTGATTCCCATTCTTCAGTTTCTTCCTCTTCTGTTTCTTCTTCCTCTTCCTCTTCCTCCTCCTTTGAATTAGGAAAGAACATGTGAAATGTTGTGGTGTGAGAATAGTGGATCTATATAACCTTAAAACTGTTTGATACTGTTCTTTTTAATAAAAAATTAAAATGTTTTTAGTTTATCATAAATTAAATTGAAAGTGTTTTTGTAAATGTATCTCCAAGAATTCTTATCCAGAAATTAATGTACATTTTTAATGTGGTGCAATATGTTGTATGGTATAAAAATTGTTTTCTGCAAATGCAACCAGATTAAGTCTACTAAAAAGTTTAATAGTTCAAAAGTGACTTGCAAAGTGTAACAGATTTTTGTATAAAATATAAATAATATTTAGGATGAAGAATAAGTTCTTGGAAAATAATCTCAAATACTCAATGATGGTATTAACCATTTCTTAGAAGTATACAATGATGGATAATTTGGGAAAAGCACAAAAGTTCACAGCACAAATTGAAAGTTGACAGATAATGAAGAGATATTGAAAGAATGTAAAGAATAGAAGAAAACAAGTTTCACCTCACACCAGAAACTTCCTCACACCTCACAACTCGCATACAAATATACATTCCTTTCACTGCACAATAACAAGTAAGATTGATAGAAAACATTTTCATCTGATTTTTTTGAGTAATTAGAGAAGTTATTTTTCAAATAGAAAAACACAACAAAAGACTGAACATTTTACCAGAAGAAACGAAAGTGTGTTTAAGAGAACATGTTTAAAAGGAGCATAGCTACATTAAAAATGATCGTGTCTTAGCTAAAATATCATTTCGAAATATCTGGGGATTGTAAAACTAAAAGTTGAAAACTAGCTATAAACTTTCCTACAATCAATCTGAGAAGAACCATTAATCTATTAATTTTCGTCTTACTATATTTTACATTCTAAACGAGAAATTATGACCGCGATATTGTCGTAAGAGTGGTTACGGTCTTTCTATATAATGGTCATCAAAGTTTGCAACATAGGAACAAAATATTCTTGCGAGTTCCTTCTGAGTATTCGGTCGATTTTTAATATATCTTTCGTATATGGTAGAGTAACATATTCCCTAAAAGCCGAAATAGAAAACTCTCAAGTTGTTGTTAAGAGAAAAGTTTTCAATTAAATTAATTTTATCATATTGTAGAAACGTTTTCCCTCCACTTTAGGGTACAAGTAGTATTCATCTCTCACGCTAAAATTGAGATCGTATATTCATACTGATGTTTAGGTACGCATGATTAATTGATATAGAACTGTTGAGAATTAACAATATTGTATTAAGTAAAATGATGATGAGAAACAGACTGGAAGGAAAACGTCTTCGTATTAGAATAGTTGATTTTGATAATTGTTCTCCCTTGAGTTACAAGTAAACGACGCGATACATCGTATTATTTTTCCTTTGCTATTTAGCAAAAGAGCAGTTGGGTTCCCTTATAAGTAAAACAGGAAAATTGTAATATTTGATCTGAGGACAATGTAAAGAATGTCTTTCGTCACCTCCAAATAGAGGCTACATGACGTTGATGATCACGGTGTTTAATACAAATTGATTGAAAATATATGCGAATTGTGAATTATGAAAGCACTTTTCATGTTTCGATTATATTACGTTTTTGATTAACTTTGCTATTAACAAAGAACTGTGAAGAGGAAGATCAACCTTCATTTAAACTGTCTTGATCAATATTGAAAGTTGGATATTTAAAAATAATATAATACCTTTGATCTACAAATTTAATTTTCGACTTTCATCTTAGTTGTATACAACAAAAGGTTGATAATAAACGCGGTATAAGTACTGATGAAAACCAATTATAGACTTTCATAACTTTTTGGTCTTCATTAACATAAGTCTTAAATCTTTTGCTTCATACATAAAATTTACTTGCCTTTATCTCCACAAAATAAAATCAAGGTGTATACAAGAACACAAAAATGTAGCTCGTTAGTCAACAACCTTCTGACTTTATACCAAGCTACGCACGTGGAAGTTTGTAAAATTATCAGATGAATACTACAGAAGTAATATGTCCTACAGAAGTACGATATGATAAAATTATAACATTATGAGCAAGCATATGATCGTAATATTGACAACGGTAATCGAAATTCAGATTTGATTCCGGTTTCTACAATCATTTGGACTATAGCACATAAAATGCTAAAAGCGTCTAACATAAAGACACCTATCAATTTAAGAGTTTAACAATAACCTTTTACTTTGTGCTTGAACATTTTAGTCTGCCTTCTCCATTGCACAAGAGATGTAGTAAAATAATATTCTTTAGTAGAATTCGATTGTTTCGATTTCATTTCCTACATAGAAAGAAACATCAACTGGTACAGAGATTTCGTCGCGCAGACGTATCTGATTCACGAATTAGTTTTTAAGCTTTCGTTCCCCACAATATGTTACTGAATTTTAAATTATTGTCTGCTTTCGATTGAATTTTTGCATATTGTATCGATAGTTATGACAAAGAATGTCCTATGGTATTGAAGTCCATGTCCAATAATTTGGTTTGATATCATTGCTCTATGAAATCATTTCTAGATTGTGTAACTTCTTTCCTCCACTACTATAATTTGTTTATTATATTTGTTGCTTGAATATTCAAAAAGTTTAAAAAGAGCAAGGTCACTCAAAACCTTAGTATCCGCAAAATGATATGTTAACTTTTTTGGGGGTCTTACATATCGAAAGATATTCTACATTGCCACAAACAGTATGGTGACACTTCTTATAAGCACAGGAAGACAAATAATTTGTTTAGTATAAACATAGAGCATATTTCAAGAAAAGATCATGAAAATAGTGACAGAAGATTGTCGAAATTGACGAAATTGTACATGACAATTTCAAACCATACAATTCATATTGAACCAATTATCAAGTTTACATCGCCATTTCATTTACATGATTACAAAATTACAACACAAATTGGTTAAATGGCCCATAACAGCACATGTATTTACATAGAAGATGCTATTCGTAAAAATAAATGTCTGCCTATAAGTTTGCACAAAGTACACACTCAAGAAACGAAACCAAGAAAAAGCAATATTTAAAGCAAATTGAATATGACAAAAAATTAGAAACTAGCAACTAAAATTATATAAAGCTTCGTAGCGCGACACAACAGTTAGTGCAGAGCCTAGTCAGATGTTTGGTCATCCCTTACTGTCCCATGATCGGATTGCCTAATCTTTCATTTATGCCCTGAGTTCGCTGCTTATCATTTGTGCTAGCTTACCAAATTTAATCATGCTGCTGGAGCAACACTGACATTTTGAACATGCTTCTGGAATCAAGCTTGGAATTGTTCTCATCAAATATGATACACAAAAGCTCAAGAATTAGTAAAATTTTCGTGAAAAAATTATTTTGGAAATCGGAACTCAGGAATTAAATTTCTAAAAGGCCAGAACGCTACCCAAAAAGACAATTATTAAACCAAAATTTTTGAAACTTTCAAATACCAAGAAACAATGAATTTTGTTTTCCGGAATCAAGTAATAAGAATTCCTAAATTTATAAATCCTATTACTAAAATAAGCGTATTCTGGAGATTACGAAAAAAAGGAAAACTACATCAATAGTTAGAAAGTAGTTATCAGTAAACCACACTTCATGTTTCCTGGTACATTAGAATTCCGACGAAGAAAATTTCACAAGTACATTTATGCGATTTATAAAGCTTCAGCAATTAGAACAAGTTAACGTTTCTCATGGCACAGTCATTTACATATGAGATACTAAGCAAAGCATGTATGCATGTAGCACATATACTAGTTAGCTGCAGCGAAAGAAGCTCTAATATTAATGCAACAAGAGCACAACTGGTGCCAACGAGTGCAATAAAAGTTTACCTCTTCAACTTTCTTTTCTTCTTCCTTCTTTATTTTCTTTTCATCCTTTTCGTCTTTTTTCTAACAAGAATAAGAAATACAACATTGAACCAACTTTAGAAAGGAAATGTATTATAACGATTCATGTTAAACAAAGAGTACTATGTACCTTCGACTAACTACAAGTATTAAAATCTTAACAAATATATTTGGTAAAATGTAGTTAAGAAAATATCTTCATTTTTATTTTTGTCCTAATATAAATCCCTATCAAATCATTTATATCATGACCTGATTTTATAGAATATATGAACGAAAGGATATACAAAACGAAGCAGATGTGGAGGCAGGGACAGTGGACGAAATCAGGCTGTAGTATTCTGGTTGCTACGCTGAGGTGCACATATCGGAAAGGGACCCTATGAACGTTGGCTCCAAAGTCCGTAGTGAGTGGTTCGGAGTTCACTTTACCAAAAGCTGTAGGTCCCGTCCTTAGAAGCTCATCAGCTTATTTAGGACGTTAATGACAGTTCAATTAGTCAATAAAAAAGACGTAGTTTGGGGCAAGGTACAATCAAGGTCGCGTGGTTTCATCACAAATGATCTTATATCTAGACAAATCTTTGACCTCACCACTTGTTAGTGTTGTATCTCAATTATTGCAACTTTTCAGGACAGATGTTTGAAATTTAACAAAAATAATGCTCTAAATAAGGATGTGGCATATGAAATTATGAGCAACAGGGAAACGAAGAGCTTTTGTGGTTGTAAAACAATTCACAGGCGTCATAACTCAAATTTCGTGTTTTCTGAGATATGATACTTTGTGATGAGTTCGACGAAATAATATGTAAGACGTATCAGTTTTGCAAATGTCAATAAAAGTCCTATTCAAGAAATGCATTTGAACAACGTTTATTATTGAGGAAGTGTTTCTTAGATGGAATTAACCACACTACAATTACAGTTTTCCGTAATTCCATATATTGTAAAGAATCGTCTCTAAGCATTGCTCCATTGTCCGAAACATGCATTGGACCCATGTTATCACTTCTGTCATTATTGACAATTCCTTCTAGATTACTCTGAATTACACAGTCAAAATTACTTGATCATTGAGCGTCATTTTCTTACATTCCTTCACTGCACAAGTTATTGTGGCAAGGTTATGTATTCCTGTATCTTATAATGGGTTGTTTATGCTCTATCAGACAAAAGATTTAGGTGAATACATGGCGCTTCTTCCCGTATAATCTCAATTACACTTCTGGCTCTGGATTTAAATTCCCAGAGATCGATGGGACGGGCGTAAGTCAAACAATCCATTTATCTTTTTAGTGTATTGAATACAAATTGTGTGAAACTACCC
Source organism: Lepisma saccharinum (assembly GCA_022664845.1). Taxonomy (NCBI): domain Eukaryota; kingdom Metazoa; phylum Arthropoda; class Insecta; order Zygentoma; family Lepismatidae; genus Lepisma; species Lepisma saccharinum. The sequence continues at coordinate 25,455 of JAGDQP010017608.1, read as the reverse complement.
TGAAATAGCTAAAGACGTTACCTAGTGAATTCATGTTAAATCTTCGCAATGTATGGAACAATTTTACTTGCATTTGCAGTTTTCCCGGCATACAACAAGAGCAGGCTATAGAAACTCAAAAGTTGTTCGATTCTCTAACAGCTGTTAGTTATGTTCAAAGACAGAGAAAATAAAGAGATTTCCTCGATTTCGCTCAGATTCCGCGTACAGCTTCACATGAAGAGCAATGTGCATACACCATATACCATGATGGTACTGAACTTCTTGCTGGAGAATTAGTAACAGTACGTAACCTATTTTACAGAAAAAAAGCATATTTTTATTATTCCTGTAATTAAGTGATTACATGTCACTTGTTTCTTGCATTCAATAATAAGTGGAACTGAATTCCCTGATAATACTTACTGCGATAACATAAGAGCTGAGAAAATGTATTTACCTTTTCATCCTTCTTCTTCGCTGTAAAGAAAATAGAGAAAAAGAATATGATTATTTGATTTTTCTCGATAACAACAAATCAATTACTTAACTCACAACTATAAATACAAAACGATAGAATCTTTTGTTTATTACAATAAGCTGTACTTATATTTATCATGATAATGATAATGAATTATCATTTGATCTATACAATGTTTTGTGGATCAAGAAATTAAAATTTTACGAGACTAATTCTTCAGGATAATTAGTCTCAAATTATTCAGATAATAAAGAATGACTGAACTCTGTTACCGTTGTTACCTTCATACACTTAGCTAGGTTCATTCATAAACTAACATAAAAAAGCATCAATTACTTAATGAAATAAATCTCGCTCTCATAGATGAGAAAATAATAGAACCAGTGTTGTAGGGATAGTCTACATTTATCTCGCTAGTAAAAACATTTAGGTTTATTGGCTTCTGCGTTTTAAAATCAGACACTTTTTGGCGCTCTTTTTGAGTTGTAAACAGCCTGAACCAAAATTGCCAAAAGACCTTAGATAAAATTCAATTCAATTGAATACGAGTTTTGAAATTGAATTCAAGTTTTGAAATTGAATTCGAGTTTTGAAATTGAATTCGAGTTTTGAAATTGAATTCGAGTTTAAAAATTGAATATTAGTGCACGAAACCAGACAAAGGAAAGACATTAATTACTAAAAGAAGATATAAGGTCAGAGTGTACTTGAGTGAAATCCCAAATCAAATTGAAAGGTTATATCTGTCTGCAAGTCACGCTGTTCTGTTCATTAATACTCATTTTGTGGAATTGAAAGTTAAATGTTGTAGTATAAGAAAAGACGAAGTAATAACTCATGTGTGAAATTATTATGTAAACTTTCCCGTTTCGTTCTATTATCACTTACTAATAATCTGTTTATATACTGCTTTTATAGCCTGATAGAGGCCATGATCTATTTCTGACAAAGTTTCTGTAAGATTTGGGAAAGCTAATTCTAATGGAGATCCAAGCAAATAAGATATGATCTTTATGCATCATCTTCAAACATAGTGTGTTGGAGAAAGGACTGCCCTTGAATAATGGTGTAACTCCTATAGTACTTTTGTGGAAAGGGAAATCAAGACTCAAAAACTTGCGGTGGCCGAATCTATGGCTAATATCGCGTCTTCCTGATTATGAAACAGATTGAATTTCCTTTGTTTGGCCTTTTCCTAGATATAGTGATTACAATCCTTCCTTCTAAATCTTCTACCATTATTTTGTGTATTTATTCCTTTCCATTTTAATCTAGAGGATAACTGATCCAAAGATCTAAAACTTCCTCAAATATTTCAACAATCAATTCAGGGAAGAGTATGAGGAAGTCCATGTCTGCATTGAAGGTATCATCGCGGCAATCGTCTGTTGGGATTGAGAATAATATAGAATAAATATTAGGGGCTACGAGAACTCGCTAGATCTCCGTAGTGTCAGAAAACAGTAATTTAAGCCACCCGAACACACTGCGCTCTTTAAAACTGTATTAATTTAAATTTTGGCTTACTCCTTTTACTCTTCTCTCTAAAGCAACTTGCGTATATACATTGTAGTAAAATCTAGACAAGGCTTTTCTTTATATGAATTAATTAGAATCAAACTTTCCATTCTGTAGTGAAATCAATTTTACAGACACAAAGTTAAAGAGAAGATCTGAAAACAATTCCTCGCAGCGTCCAGTGAGAAGTGATGTCTAAATATATCTTGTTGGTTTCAGATTCATTTGAATATCGCTCCTCATCAGATGTTGCAAGGAAATAATTTGAGATTTATTATTTCGTATGGTTTAAATTTGAATTTTATTTAAGGCCTTTAGGCAATTTTGGCTCAGGCCGACACTTCTATTTGGTGTATATCAATGATGCCCAACCTACGGCTGGCGGGCCTTATAAGGCCCTCCACATATGTTGCATTTCTTTACCATAAACATATAGAAAGGTTTTATTTTATTTCTCCTTCTTAATCTATACATCAAATCAACTTTTCTCAACTGAGAAAAGACAGAATGCAACCCATGCCAATAACATAAAATTATGTTAAAAGTTGTAAGTACCAAAAAACTGTTTTAATTCTTTGATTTTAGCCTCCTGCTAATTTTTACAAAAATTAATTGTCTGTATGTGTGATGGATTTTCTTACGTTTGCGATATTAGCATTAAAAGCTTCAATTAAGCGACGAGTACGATTTTGTTAGAGATAATGCTCTGGCCCGCAAAGATAGTGCTAAATTTGAATGTGGCCCATGGACAAATCAAGGTTGGGCATCACTGGTGTATGTGAAATTGATTTTCCTGGGGATTATAGACTTTGATTCTAATCAACTCATATTTAATGAGTTCAGTAACTCATTTATATTTGCAAGTACAGGAATAAAATTGAAAGTATTCAAATATAATCGTAAGAAAATCTTCGAGCATTATACAGCTGATTCGCTTATTACACTATAAGTTCAATTCTAACTGTACTTCTGTCTGAGCCCAATTTGCAGAAGACCATAAATAAATTCATAACTTACCTGTGATGTTCAACTCAGCTGAAGATTCTTCTTTACCGTACTCATTGGACACCACAACCTTATATGTACCAGAAAACTCGGTTTTAACGGAAGAAATGCTGAGTCTTGCGTACGTTCCGTCAAATGAAATTTTTGTCTCTCGAGTTTCTTTAATTATTTGCGTGTTTCTGTAAAATAAATAATTACAAATTTTACATTGAATTCAAACTCAAAAAAACTGTCACTTTACGACATCAAAGAAATAATAATTAATAATAAAATTGAAAAAATGTTTTATCAAGCACTATTACAGCTTCAAATAATTCTTTAGAGTAGCGTAAACAAAAGAGTAATAATTTTATTTAATGATCGCTATTTAATTTTTAAACAATTCCTTTTTCCTTGGAATGTTTTTTTTTCTTTTCACAGCGCTAAATAGCTTACTATAATTTTTAAAAACCTACGTAGAAAAATACAATTCTCAACATATACAATAATGCCAAATTTTGTATCCAGTCGTAAAATTTTGAACGGATTGACGAGATTTGAGTATGGTTTCTTGTAACGTAAAGGAAATTTGATCTGGATTTATAAAAAAGAACTGTACTTAAATCTATATTTCCGTTGCAAAGTTATTTGGGGAAGGAACTTTACAACTGGTACAAACTTTTGGCCCTGACTGTACATTATAAACAATATATGGATATTCCCGTTCATAGGGTGTTCGTTCCCAGCTTGTAAAATTCAAGGCCTGGAAGAATAATCTTCCAATTTTGAAAGTAAAATAATAAAAAAACATCATATTCTAGCATGTCAATTCTAATTGTACCTCCAGAGAGAGCAATGTTGACCAATTTATTTCTACAACCAAGTGCATGTCTTATGGTTGTACTAAGACACTTGCAGCGGACCGCGGATTGAAGTTATGTCCTTGAGCAGCACCAGTCATAGTTTGTCAGTCGTGAGGATGGCGAGAAGTAGGTAGCATTTGTTTCAGCGTGTGTTGTTATGGACATCCTTTGGCCGGAACGCCATACCTCGACGTATTTAATATTTGTTTCCTCTGAGGACTTCTGAAGCCAAGCTGCAGACAACTAATGAATAAAACAAGCTACCTGGCATGCTTTTGCAGCAATATCATAGGCAATAACTAGGCGAGCGATACTGAACTTCATAGCAAAGCCATAGGAGTATTAAGGCATTTGCACAATATCATTTTTAAAACAAGTTTGTATTTTAAGTTAAAATGTTTGTTGATTTTCAGTGTAAATCTCATTTCTTAATTTGTTTCACATAGTGTAAGACTGAAGTGACTAATTGGTAAAAATTTATCTCCCTGATGGTACAATAGAAGTTTGTATAGTATCCATGATATTCTTTTTATCAAACTTTCAAAACAGGGAGATTATTCTGCCGGATCCTGTATAGGAAGTTATCTAGGAGGATTAGAAATGTTTAAGCTTTTAGAATTTACAGAAAACCAAACATAGTATATTCAATACTACAATATCCTTTCAAATTTTATAGTTATTGTGCTTTTTGATAAGTTTAATAAATTGGCGTGGATTTGCTACAGCGCGCATAGGATATCATTTGAAATATCCTGGGAACAACTGATATGCTCGGGTTGAATATTTTTACTTGCTACTTTCCAACGTTGAATTTACTGTAACTAAATTTTCTCTTTGTTGACAAATTCATTCAACTCATTGACTATGTATTAACACGACTACAATATTCTTTTTAAAAAAATAATTTATATGTAACTTCTCATCAACCATAAAAACAAATGCTATAAATACTTATATTTTTAAACAGAGTGCAAGGAATGAAGTTCGCAACAAAAATATCTTTTTTTAATTAAGAACCTTAAAGTGTATTTTGTTAAACTTTCCCCTCGTGTATTCAAGTAATTCCATATACGTAATGTTCGTTACTTTCCAGTGAGCGATTGGTCTAATGGTTAACGTTTCGGCTCTTCGATTCTATGATCTGCGTTCTATTCCCCTTCAATCTACCTTTGTCTTTTAAATGTTCTTTCATTGCTATTTCAGTTTGCAATTTACTACAGGCCTTTTTAATATTATTATATTTAAAACTAACGAACTTTTACAACGCGAAGTGATCAATATATTTACATTATTCTTGCAGAAGTAGCGTCCAGTACCGATTATTTACGGGATTGGCAACAACCTGACTACAGTGGAACTGCCAACAAGTCTTTTTTTTTTAATTTCTTTAACGATGATCGGTATTTTTTTTTCTTTCACGGTCTTTTCTTTTCTTTCTGTAAATTCTAAAAGCTTAAACATTTCTAATCCTCCTAGATAACTCCCTATACAGGATCCGGCAGAATAATCTCCCTGTTTTGAAAGTTTGATAAAAAGAATATCATCGATACTATACAAACTTCTCTTGTACCATCAGGGAGAGAAATTTTTACCAATTAGTCACTTCAGTCTTACACTATGTGAAACAAATTAAGAAATGAGATTTACACTGAAAATCAACAAACATTTGAACTTAAAATACAAACTTGTTTTAAAAATGATATTGTGCAAATGCCTTAATAATCCTATGGCTTTGCTATGAAGTTCAGTATCGCTCGCCTAGTTATTGCCTATGATATTGCTGCAAAAGCATGAAGGGTAGCTTCTTTTATTCATATATGTTCAAATATATATAAAAATCTATTTAACAGGTTTCGTTGTGAGAGCTTGGAATCAATAAATGTCGACTCTTTTACTCTTTGAAAATTACAAATTAAAATACAACCAATACATCATTTATGAACGAATAAATAAATGTAAATAATGGCTAAATTTTATTTATTTTGTTAATTTTAAATATAGTAATAAAATAGTATCAAATAATGAAATAGTTTCAAATAATGAAATAGTTTCAAATAATGAAATAGTTTCAAATAATGAAATAGTTTCAAATAATGAAATAGTTTCAAATAGTAGTCAACTACAATCAGAAAAATATAAGAAAAGTTAATTATTAAAATATCGGTTCAACAGGAATGTTAACTCAGATAACAGAATTGAATCGGTCATTGTTAAAAATGTGATGTGTGTTATGTTTTTTACGGCATATATTCCCTTTTAATAATGATCGATTCAATTGAAAAGTGAAGCAATAATGATTACTCCGACCTGTTTGACAAGCACAACTTATTATTGAAAGTAACTGCAGATACATGGAAGAACTTTAGGGAGCCTTAACACTCTTTATATCTTAACTGGACAAAAATTTTCAATTTCATACTCCATTATTTGCACTCTTTTCAAAATTATAAGTATTTGTAGATTCTTTTTTCTACGGGTGGTGAAAAATGATTTGTTAAGTCGCACTGGGATATCACTTCTGAGTCAGGAGATAAATGCAAAGAATTTTTGTATCACTTATTTGCCTTCAGTTGTTGATTTTTATATTTAAAAGTAAATATACTTACCTATACCAACTAATAGATGCTTTCTTGTCCACGGATGACAATTGACAAACGAATTCTGCAGAACCACCTTCCTCTACATTCTGAAAATAAGTATTTTAAGTGTTGATTACTACGTGAATTATGGCACTGGAACAGTGCAGTTCTTCAAGTAAATAGTTGTTATGAAGATTATATAAGTTATCGTACAGTAAATACGTCAAACATTGCTTGCATAAAAACATTTCTTGAAGTTTTCTGTTCCTCTATAGAAATTTCTAAGATCTTTGTTTTAAAGAGTATATTTTAATACAAAGTGTCAAAAATTTAGGTCATGCTTATTCTGAAGTGACAAAATATATTAGTCCAAAACGATAGAAACTAAATATTTTCTTGAATATTCATATCCTTTATTACCAATATTTTAAATGTCTTTTTTTACATAAAGCTGTATTGAAACACTTTAACTGAAAAATACTAATCAAATATAGTTTGTTAATAATATTATATTTACTTTAGCAAGAGACAAAATATCCATTTTAAGTGTTTTTTGATGGAAAATAAATACTAACGTTTCTCTTGCAGTTATATCTGAAACATTCTTCCTCATATAAATGTTGTTTTACAAGAGAATCTAAAACTAGAAGGTAGAAAACTACATTGAAAAAAGCTTAATCATTCTGACAAGACGTGAGATGACTTAATAGCGATTTTTGTAGGCCTATTACTCCCTTGTAGAGATCTATTTTCAAAATATGTAAGTACCTTCTTAATGGTGTTAAGGAATACTTCTAATAAAATTGCTATTTACAAATAAATTGGTAAATCTTTTAATAAAAGTCTTTGGTATTAGACTATAAAGTGTTTAATTAGCCGTTTATCTACACATTTAGATTTTTGGAAGAATGTAGCTGATGTGCATCTGTGTACATGCAGAATTTGTCACTTATTCTGGGATAAAAATAGGAAAGAAATAACATCGGTTTGACTACCTATGTGTACCATCAGAACCTGAGAGAAACGCATTAGTCTCTCTTACATGAATCAGATTTCCTATAGCTATAATCATAGGAAATAATTTGGAAACTTACCACTGACTTCAAACCTTGAGCAAACTTTGGCTTCTGACCAGCTGGTTTCTTTTCTTCTTCTTCCGGAATTTCGTCGACTTCCACTGTCTGTGACACAGCTTCGCCCTTTTCGTTCTTGGCCACGAGCTTATACACACCTTTGTCCACAGTTTGTGCTGATTCGATTTCCAATTTCACAGCATATTCTCCCTACAAGAAATGTATTGGAAATGGCTTAGTGAGGAATATTTAGGGAAAAGAAGTAGCAGTCAAGAAATTTCTTATTGTCATATTTAGTAATGAATCATCTAATTAAGTAATGCAAATGGCTTAAATGATGAAATTTGAATTGTTATTATTATATAGAATCAATTTACGTAACCCGTTGAATTGGCAAGATAATTACAGATTCAAATATAATTCAAACTATCATAATAAACTTTCGTGTACAATGTAGCTTGGCAGGGTTTGACTGTGCAAATCTTTCCTAAATTAACTGATTCATTCCCCACCTTGTGTTAATTTAATTAATAATTTAAGAATCTTTTTCACAAAAGCTTTAACTATAGAAACCACCACAATTAAAATTTAGACACTACCTTACATAAATACATATATACCTTACATACCATATTTCCAAACTTTCAAGTTATTTAAAAGAAGTGGCTTAATTTCGTTACTTTAAAACTCTTATTCATGTTTACTTAATATTGTAAAATTTGTTTTGAGTGTAATTTCCTTTGAAATCAAATGTAATGAGCAACTATTCCCCCTTAACACTATGCAAGTATGTTTCCATACCTCTTTCACTTGTTCTACATGAACAGTGTGTCTGGTATCTTCTTTCACAACATTCTTCTCCTTGAACCAAGTAACTTTCGGTTCGAACTTGGATATTACATGGCACTCCACTATGACTGTTCTCCTCTTCACAACCTTTATTACTCTCGGTCTTTCCTTAATAACAGGTACAACTGAAAGTACACATAACAGCATTTCAATGGAAAATCACATTTGGTAAAAATTGAATAGTCATGATTAGAAGTTTCCATCGAAATAACGTTAACTCCCTTACACCTCTGATATTTTTAGAAACTCATCTGCTCCTAATCTACAAAATTTTTATTCTTACGATGTTTTAAGGTAGGTACAAAAATAACTTAGCGAAACAGAAACTAAAGGTCAGTTCTACAATCGACCGCTAAACTTCTAGTCAGCGCTAAGTTGAGGCTAAAATCTGATTTTGGCCAATGAGAGTACGCAAAATGGGAGTTGGCCTGAACTTAACGCTGACTAGAAGTATAGCGGTCGATGGTAGTACTGACCATTAATGTAACCTAAACTTAACGTATCAACTACGAATACCGTGAACTGTCAAAGCAAGAAGACTGCTATTTTTGTCAGCAGCTGTTCAAATACAGGGTCGCCACTTACTTCTGTAGCATCAGAAGACATTCTTCAATCATTGAACAGTCGTAAAGAAGTTAATTTAAGAATATAGCGTGCTCTTTAAGTCTGCTCCCCTTACGTGTAGTACTTGAAACATGAATCTGAACGCATGGATTCTACTTAATTTATTTTATAATTATTTACATATGTAACGCTCGGTTAGGTATGTACCAACCGTTAACCAGGCACACATGAACATAGTACGAAGCCATATTTTATGTTGAATACTACTTTATTCTGGAATAGTTATTCATACATGAGAAGGGCAGAATATGTTGTACTGGCAAACAGACTTAAACTTAGTTCAATTGACATTTAATAGAGCATAATGCGATTTGAGAACAAGAAAGCTGTGAGCTAATATTAGCTACATTATAAATATCTAGATGTTTCGAATCTTTCTCATTGACAGGGTGACAGGCTATCATTTCGCATTTAGTTTGAAAGAGTTAGCTTCCGACGCTAACCTATTATCTTATAATGTTAAAAGTAACTAATGGAGATTGTGGCGTATACTTACTGTGAATAGGACGAGTACCTAGCAGTGTTTCTTTCAGGAGAAATCTTCTGAGGGTATTTTAAATCTTTTGATGGGGTAAAAGAGGAGAAAAGGCGTAGCCCTCTTGTGTTTCATAGCTCCTCGGGAAAAAGGTAGGGCTCAGAAAAGAATGTGTATTATGTTGATGCTAAATTGGCGAAACGTTTCCATATCTACTATATATGAAAAATCCATTCATTTATTTACCATACTAATATTCTCTCCCTCTCTCTCTCTCTCTCTCACACACACACACACACACACACATAT
>JAGDQP010017607.1:14823-38152 GCA_022664845.1 Lepisma saccharinum | reverse complement strand
GCCCGGCCCGGCCCGGCCCAAAGAAATAACGGAGCTGGCCCGCCCAAGCCCGGCCCGCGGGCCGGGCCGGGCTTCGGGCCTAGCCCGGCCCGTGCAGGTCTCTACCATAGGTATAACCGTAAGAACTGTAGTATTTTATTTAGTACAAGGATCAAATGCATACGAAAGATTTCTCACATTAGGCTATAAGTAAGTTTAGTTTACAATTTGTAAAGCAAACTAACCCAACTTTACCTAGGCTGAAGTCCGTATTATGTCTGGTTAACCATATATCGAAATCCTTCCCCACGGGCGAGGACTTGGAAATTAAATCCGTATTTTGTTTTTAACCTTTCCACTTTTCACAACGGGAACATTAACCTTAGTTTAAGAAAAAAAAAAACACTGGCATACAGGTACCAATCCCAAAGCGGCCAACTAGGAATTAGTAAAGCCCCGTCCGCTGACATTGGCAAATAGTCTCATGTTTAGTATCACCTAACATTTAAAGAAAGCTAAATTAACTCAACCTAACTTAATTTAGATCACTCATCATCATCATCATTGTTTTGCAATCAAATGGTACGTCAATTCCGTGTGCTAAGAGGCTTCCATTTGTTCCAATCTCTCAGTGTTTGTTTTGAAACATTTTCCAGAATCCACTCTGTGTTGCTGGAAACTCATGTTGGATCCTTGCTGGTCCAGCAAGATTTATTTAACCTGGGTATAGGCGGACCAGAGGTGATAAAAGCTGAATAAGACAACAGGTTTGTTTAAGCCTAAAATACATATTTCTGATGCCAAAAGGGGGCTTTTGCTGCTATTAATATATATATGCAAAGGCATTTATTCCCCCCCCCCCCCCAAATTCACGAAGGCCTTCAGATACGGTACTAGGCCTATAACTCACAGTAAACCGTTCGGCAGGTAACGAAAATTGGTCTCCCATGTATAACATCAATAATTTCGAGTGTCTTCCTAAGTAAAAGGGCCTACCTAATTAATACTAGATACCACTTCCAAATCATTTGGGGGGAGGGAGATACTAACACGTCTATTTAATTTACAAGTAAAAATCAACTTACTTTTATTGTGACTACATATAAATTTCATAGGGCCTAACTCAGCCCCTATTCATATCCACACAAAAATTCCTGAGTTCTATGCGTATTCAGTGTACGTGTTATGCAAATTTCATGAAATTAGGCAATCCGTCATTCATAGTGACCATACCCTAAAACCTGTGTAATAAAATCACATCAGTCAAGAATTTGCACCCCGCTCTTGAAGTGAATTTCGTAACATATTTAGTTTTAGTACATATCTATATTTTCTAATAACTACTACACACACACATAACATATAACGCACTTTATTAGATCTTTCGACGTTAAAAATCTCTAAAAATAACTATTTACTTACTTTTTACTTTGTTTTTAACAAGAAAACCTTGTGTTTCGCTCAAACCCGTCTTCATTTTTTTCCTGGTATGGTTTACCCGCGTTTTTCAGCCAGTAGGAAAGGGTGCTGGAATTGTGCTTGAAAAGTAACCAATAGGAATACAGAACACAAAAAAACATTCTGACATCCAATCAGAACGTTTGTCTTTGACAGAATAGGAAATAACGCTTGTATACCAGTGTGTATCTCCAAGTCATACAGAGGTATACACACGAAAATTAAAGAATTTTTATCGACTTTTACACACGTGTGTAAGACTCAACCGGTTGTTAGCGACAACATTGGGAACCACGTTTTTTTCGTTCTAGGGCCTCTAGAAGCGTAGATAATGACTCCCATATTGTTAACCAAAACGAGCACCCTGGAAAAAGTGCCACTTTTGCAAAAAGTGCCACTTCTGTAGTTGGAGAGTTGGTGTGTATTGCCACAATTGTCGGGTATGCAGGTGCACACACACACACACACACACACACACACACACACACACACATATATATATATATATATATATATATATATATATATATATACTGTTTATCAATTCGTGTTACTGGGAAACAGGCTCTAAACAAGAAAGTTCTGAAGTCATTTTCATTAACTTTTATACAGTTGCTTACACGACTCTGAAGTTTTGACGTTGAGAATAATGTTCCTAAACTAAATTTTAATCTCCCTTTCGAAAATTCAAACTCAAAGGTGAATCTCGCTTATGGAAAAAGCAATGTTAATTCAGAAGACCACTTTAACTTGTCTAATTTTGTTAATTAGTACCAAGAAATTAAGTCAGACACCAATTTATGTCTATAAAATATTGTAGCATCTCTCGATCACGATCTGCTTCACCTTTCAGTTTGGACCACCAAAAGGGGGTTACAGTTTTGTTTTGTAAAATTATTTTCAGAGTGTGAAAAGGGGGATTTGTGAGCAATTGTAGCAAATTTAATGGAAATATCTCGAATGTATTGGTATGTTTCTCAATTAAACGAATTAATAAAGGTAAAGGCATCCTTTGTGATACACATGCGCCGTGAACAGCTCATGGGGGATGTGGGGGTAGCGCTCCACATCTCGACCTACTGTACGAAGTGAGGTGGAGTGGTCAGTCCCACCCTCGACCGCCTTTACCTTCCCAAGGTGCCCAGGAGTACCAAAAATACTCTGGTACTCAGTTTGATAGGAGGCTGAGTGCACCGCATAGCATCGTGTGTGGGAAGGATGGGCGCCTAACTTGTGACTGATAATATATCACAAAAATTGAACAGGATATTTTGAAACTGGAAAAATCAAAATAGGCTCAGATTGTCCGCTATTATGCTTACAATACAAACTGTCAAAAGTTAAAATTTGTGTTACGTTCAACTTATCATATTGCACGGTGTATTAGAACTTTTAATTGAAGTTTTAACTTCTTGATTTCCTAATGACAATTTTGGTTTTGGTGATGTTAGATTCGTTCAGGCTGGTTTACGTTAAAATAAATGACGATAAATGATCGTATCTTAACGAGGCAATACTTACCCTAAACTGCATTTGTTACTAAAACTGCCATAATATATTCATTTCATAATTCGACATGGCAAAAAGGATATCCATACACATGTGTTTACTTATCACACAATACATACAGACTAAATGTAACACATATTCTCAATGTTATATTTTCCTCACATTTGAACTTGGTTATTCATAGCTGTTGAATTCGTTGGCGAAATGAAGTAGGGGAAACGGGCTGGACATTTCAGTGCGAAACAAACCAACATGGGTTCAAATCCTGTTCGAGCTAAATATTTTTTACAAGCCAATCGTAAATAATCTAATCATCACTTCTCATACAAAACGGAGAATATTTCCGACTGTGGAGTGAAGCACCTGAGTCACTATAGAGACGATGACGATTTACGAATGGTGGTTGGAAAAGTCCAAATCAAGTCTCAGGGAGTTACCAGGACAGTTAAGAATACGTCATTGATCAGAAGTATAAACTTTTCATGTTATTATTCTTAGAAAGAAACACTATAACATTTGTTAAGCACGTTCTGGGTAGAGTCGCCTGTTGAGTATCGCTAACGTGCTGGACTTCAAATTTGGAAACCTGGGTTCGATTCCCCACCAGCCAGTTTCTTTTCCGCATACACTGAATTATTCAAACAGAGATTTATCTCCGGGTTATGGAGAACTTACGAAGCATCACTGCTCAGAATCCGAGTAAACAGTGTGTGTGTTGTTTAGCATAATGATAATGTAGTTTTCATGTTTTTCATTGGTCTTTTGCTCCTTCTTGATGTATTATTATCGTGTCTTCGCTGCGCCTTTCTCTTCTTCTCTTTATGTATTTATCTTTATTTTTTCTCTTACTTTACACACACTCTCTCTTTTTGTGCGTGTTCCAGAGCCAATTCCGGGCCACTTTCGATGACCCGGTGATAGGGTCTGACCCAAACATAAGTGACCCGGTAACCCGATTGACCCGGTCTGGAAAATCTATTTAACTGGGAATTTCGGGGTCGTATTTTTCGTGTTCTCGGTGTAACACCTCTGGTCCTGGTCACCCCTGAAAGAAACACTGTTCAAACGTAATGAAATAATTAAAATCTCTCCTTCATCCTACGGGTTATCATATCTAAATCGAATCAGCGGGTCAGCATGGGTTCTACTCTTACACCCGGCGAAACAGTACACAATTTGACCAGCATCCCCCGACAGCCGGTGATCCGTTTCAGCTCTGCCGTGTTTATGCCATTTGTGCGAATTTTTATAAGCACTAGTTCATTAGTGTTGTAATTATTAGAACTTTATATTCGCAATAGGTAAAATATAGAGTGGCATGTGCAGAAGAGACACATTTTAAGACATGATTAGAAATTGGCCCCCTTTTTTGGCTATTTCAAGAGAAGAAAAAATTTAATGTTAGTTTGGCACAAACTTCGTTTTCATCCTCTAATTTATCAACATACTATTACACGTCTTTCTTTTTTTACGTTTGCAATGTGGAACATGTAAAGTTTACTATGTCTATAGGAACATGCTAATTTTTCTTTTGAACATTTGTAACTTTTCATTTTGATACAGTTTGCATATGTAATCTTCGCTCTTTCTGATAGAAATCAAGCAGAGAAATTATCATTCATTCATTTTCTTTTGATGTTCAATTTGCATTAGTAACTTACTGAGTTTGTTACAATTAGTGATTTCGCGAGATCCCGTCCACTTTAGGCGGTGTCAGCCCAAATTCTCGAGACTAACCACAACTTTAACATATCGCGGACAAAAGTTGATAGAAACTGTGCAAAGCTCCGCGTCCACACTCCCAATTTTGAATTACGCCCACAATCTCAAAATTCGTGCAGAATCTGTGATTACAAAGTATTCCGAACCAGTATGGTTAATAATCCCCACCGAATTTGCAAACTAACCCCCGAAAACAGAGAATGTGTGTTTTACTCTTTTGATATTATCCTAGATGTGTCTCCAACCTCTGGAGTTTCACTGGAAATCATGAGTATTTCATCTGACCACCAAGTTTAATCTCCATTTTGAAAGGAACTTAATAAATTTTTGAAGAACCCTTTATATATTCGAATAACTCTAAAAAGTATAAAATCCATAAGTCACTTCTGTCTTGCTGATAGATTTGATTTGTGGGAACTGAATTTAATATTTTTAACTATAGTCCAGGAGCATATATCAACATTTTCAAGTCCCTGGGATTTTGAATGAAGGGATGTTGCGGGTAGGGGGAATACATTCATTAGAAGATACCTAATCATATGGTACCAGGTGGCAAGCCGAAACCGTGGCAAGGGGACCGGGAGAGGGGGGGAACAAAATGGCCGCCGGTGAAATTCGTCTCTCTGCTTTTAAAGTGCAATAACCTCTACAAATTTTAAATTAAAATCTTCATGGTTCTGTGAATATTTTAATAACACATTAGAAATTCCATTTTAGGACAATTTGTTGGCATAGCAACGCCATATTAAAAATATGGCGTCTTTAAATCCCAAATTAATTATACTCGATGCCTTTTCTTTATTTTTAAAGGAAAATAGCTCGTAAACTGCCACAGGTAGTCAAAATCGCCTTGAAATAATTATTTTGGACCATTCAAGCCCTTTAAAATGAGAATGGTAGGTGTAGTACTTTATGGTTTTAATATAGGGCAGAAAGATTGATGCAAGACGTTCTGAAAGGTGGAAATTCAATATCACAAGCTTAACCTTACTGATTTTTTATAATGACTCAGAGCATCACTTTTAGGATTGGGCGTGCAAAAGATCAATCAGAATTGGGCTATTATCATTCTTATCTTTGCTTTATTTATTTGTAAACTATGCGCTTCTTGAGAGGACAGGAAAGTGGTTTGTAACGAAAGCACAACATAAACATAAACTGCACAAAAAAACACAACAAAACAACATAAATAAGTATCCTTGGCTTTACATACACCTAATCTATCCTATATGATGCTGTGTGATACACTTAGTTTAGAAATATATCCTCGAGCTACACATTTTCGGATTTAAAATAGTTACCACATGAAGAAAAAATACATTTTCTTCTGAGACCTTAGGAGAAAGGGTACAAGAACGTTTGAAAATTGCGGGTTGCCTACCTTCCAGGGCATCCACCACGTCGTTGTATTGACGTGGTAGGTCGTTGACCCCCCGTGGTGGGTAGTTGACCCCATGGCGTGGGTTGGACGTTCGTACAAGACTACGAATGAATTTTGGGTGGGAAAAAGTGATGACGTAATCCGAGATAGGGTTTGGAAATCTCCATCACGTGACAGAGGTCATTGACCTGTGGTGTTGACAAATGTTGCGTGCAACGTTATCATGTTGAGATTGTAGTGCTGGACCAAGTCAGAACATGATTTTTGACGTCACGAGGTCATTGTCCGGGAGGCAGGATAGTAGATGTTTGACGTCACGGCGTGGGTATAAGCGAGCAGTTGACTATTGACGTCAGAAGGTCATTGACAGGATGTAGAATATTACTTGTTACCTGACGTCAAGGCGTGGGTGAAAATTTTGATTATATATAGAGAGGGCAGTAGTGTTGTATGTATCATTATAAAGAGAGGCAAGCTTCAGTCATGGCAGAGCAGCAGCAAGGTGTAGCACGTCGTGTTAAGTTTGGAGTAGAAGATGTGGAGGACCTTAACGATAGATTGGAATTATTGGATAGTTGTTATGAAGAAGAAGATAAAAACCGTACCATATATAGTTTGTTAAAGTCTAAAGTGAAGAGTGAACCATCATTATTATCTTCTTTTTCATTTAATAAAGAGGAGGATGATGATGACGAGGATATTAAGGAAGTCTATTCTTCGTTAGTGCCAAAGACAAAGACGGAGGATGAAGATGTTAGGGTGGTATATTCATCATTAGCTCCAAAGAAGAAGAAGAACACAAAGACAAAGCAGCGTGTGTTGGAGGGAGTTGAATATCCTGTAAAGAAACGTTTGTGTTTTGATAATGCTGGAGTGAAGCAGTCATCATCAATACTATCAAGAGCAGCAGCAGCGGCAGGAATAGCTCCACCACTACTAGGATCAGCAGGAAAAGCAGCAGCAACCGTACCAGCAATAGCGAAACCAGCAGGAGGGACTCGAGTAGTTGTGAAAAGTGCCAAGTGTGGATGCAAGAACAAGTGGGTAGATGAGAAGTGTATTCGTCTAGCCTTACATCATTGGAATCGTAAAAGTGCTTCGATCTGTGAAGGGTGTTTTAATGAGGAAAATAACCAAACTGGGCATGCGTGTTTAGGCTATATCAAGCCAAATGAACTAGTAACAGGCGAAGAAATTGAAAAACATTTTCGTAAATGTGTGTGGAGACTGATCTTAAAACCTTCAACAGAGAAAGAACTGTATGTTATTGATAAGCAAGATCATCCTGAACTGAGTAATGTTGGTGATGATGAAACAATTATGCGAAATATGAAATATGGACTTTGGAAAGTGGTAAAAGTTCATATGCAAGGTGTAATTGATTTGTTACATGACAAGGATAACAAAGGAAAAGATTGAGTGAGACTCTAAAGTGCTGTAAAAGGAACAAGTGAAAAAATCTCAGACTATTGTGTATTTTGTGGTGGGATTTTTGTTGTGGACTCGTGTGTATTACAAACCTTTCGTACATATTTAAAGGACATCCCAATTACTTGTAGAGGCTGTAAGTTAAAGATTCTTCATAATAACTGTATATATGTGTGGAATACAGGCAAAGTACTTTCAAAACATTTCTTGAATCAAGTAAATCACCATGAAACGTTTGTGGAGTACTATGAAATTTTCAAACGACAGGGTCATGTAAGTATTTCCATGAATACTTTTTTCAAAACTTGTAGAGAATTAGTTCATAATAGTGAATTCATTGCTCAACTCATACCTGATGTGATTCATGAACAATTTTCTGTAGAAAAGTCTGTAAGTGTGTCTTCAGAACAGTACATTATTGATGTGCAAGGATTTAAAATCTTTATACATGAATTTATTATGAGAGAATTTTGTATTGTAGCGTGTGATGCAACTCTTTTATTCCACTGTTTAGTAAAACTTCCATATGAGATTACGGAAGTAGGACTAGGATATCAAAAACAAGTGCAATGGTTAACAGGAAACTTTCCCGATTTACAATGGCCCACATCAAATGGATACAGCGTTTCACATCTTCGTAGAATAATTTTTCAATTGTGTTCAAGTGAAGCTACATTCTTTTGTAAAGGTCTTGAAAAAGCACAGTGGATTAAAAAACTATTTCACTTACGAAGTGTGAATGTAAGTGAAAAGGAATGTCCTGATCTGAAAACATTAAATTTGAACATTGGTATGTCTAAGTGTACTTTTCATGATCCTGGGGAGGTGAATGCCTGTGCATTAAGAAACTGTTTGCAAATACAGTATTGGATGAAACAAGAGAAACCAAAAATTTTTGTAAATACCTTATCAGCTATGCAGATGTAAGAAGCATGTGCAAGTTGTTTTTTTAAAAACACTTTACTTACTCTTAAATAATAATGAATGAATACTCTATGAATTTGTTTTTTCATTTGAAATTAGGATAAATGATAACAAAAAGGTTTAAATTATATAAACATATTTATTTTTCTTTAAAATGAAGAAGAGTAGTATACAATTCTTTGTACAACGTAGCTTGTTTTTTTGTTTTATGATTTGTTTAACATATTTTACTACAATTTGATCATTTTTTTCAAATGAACAGTATGATATTAACCCTCCTTACACTAAAGTAAATAAAGACTATACAAAATAATCCACAAAGGGTGGATGTATTATATTGAACCTGAATTTTATTATATTGATACAATTTACAATTTCGTTTTAAGAACGTTACAATTTGCTTAGGAGGTGGTCTTGCAAATGTATCAAAATAAAAACCCCTTGCATTTTCATTAATATAAATTGCAGTCCAATGACTTCCTGCACTTGAGGATGAACTTGAATTAACAATAGGTGCTGCTGGAAACTGTACACGAACAGGTAATGTATTAATGGCATAAATGCCAGTCAGTACACTTGCAGATAAACAATCACGTAAAATCACTTTCATCAGTTGGTCCGTCCACATTGTTTGTTATAGTACTTGGTATGTATACACACTTGTTTTGATTTAACACTGATAAGCCAAGCTCATAAAATTTAATATAATTTGCATAAGTCCATCCTTCTTTCACTGCACATCGGAAATAGGAGAATCGATGCAAATAATGAACACACTGTCTTGAGGGATATGCGAATTGAGAAAAGTGAGGACACCTTAATTCTTCTTCTAGGTTGATTACAGTTTCCAAGGATAGATTCTAGAAAAAATTGTCTTGTTTTCCCGAAAGTGTACGCTACACTACTGTGCTGAGTGTATTTAGTAATCACACTTTTAACTTCACTGTAGGGAGTATCGCCATCGTTCCGGTGGAGACCGTAGAGATGCTGTGACAGGTAATAGTTATGTAATCGCAAGGCTGTTGTCAACTGGAAGTAGGGGAAAGGAGGTTTAAAAATCCAAATTTGTGAACAGTCCAAGTCAGGATTGATAATAACAAGTTCTTTCAAGACTAACCTATCGTGTTCGTCCTCGTCATTTTCACCCCGCGTGAGAGCAGAGAAGTGTACTAGAACCCGCATCGTGACTGAATGAGATTGAAATTAAAATGTACCATCGGTATATACGTTTCTATTTTTATCAATTTCTATAATCGAATCAAACTGAGCATACACAATACATGATACAGACTGTACTAGTGCTTGACTAAAGGATATTTTTATATTAACAGGAGAGTCTCTTACAGCATCCCAAGTACAATCATCAATACTTTCTGTAGGAGACAGAATAAATGGGAAAATAGTATAACCATGTGCAAAATCATGAGAAGTAATCGTATGTGCAGTATTTTGATGAAAGATCCCAGTACCAGAAAACAGGGTGAAATAACTTTGAATGAATAATGCTCTTTGAAAATCAGGGGTTAGGGGAGTGGGTGGATAAAATTTAGAACCTACTTGAACCTGCAATTTGTTGATATTGAAATGTTCAAACTGGAGAGGGTTCAGATGATATTTACCATTCATTGCTGTACTTGCTACGAATCCAATGACAAGGTTTTTCGGTACACTAAACACAAATAAATTATCAATATTAAATGAAGTTACATTTTGTGGAATAGTAATGATTCGTGTTTCCACTCTAGTGAGTGGTAATTTTGCAGTATTTTTTTCCATGTAAGAATTTAAATGAAGAGATAATTCAGCAGAAATAGTAAGACGACGTGAATATAATAGAACTTCTTGTAAGACAAGTTTAAAGTTTGAATTGTCAGCAGCCATTAAACAAAATGAATCTTTATTACGAAACAGTTTTATACGCAAATTTACTTTATTTGGGAGTACACGATCTAAGTTGGCAATATCTGTAAAGAGACGTCCAAACATTTCAATAGGAGCACTACCACTAGCAATTTGCATTCTTTTACGAAAACCAGCTTTATTGTCATCATGAGTATTAAATTGTCCAGCAGTATCTTTATGCCATAACGCACATGCGAGATGAGTTTTCGAAGCATCTTCAGAGTAATTAAGTATTGATTCTAAGAAAGCTCGAATAGCATATGAGCCAGAAGAGGAAGAAATTAATTTATCATTTAAATATACATTGACTTGACTGAACATAGAATGAAGAAAGTTATTTACTGGTACTACAACATCAGCTTGCACTGCTGGTTGATCACCTTGTGCTGGCTTATATACTTCTAAGTTATCACCATTAGCTTTTGTTATTTTACAACGCACATACAAGTACAAGTATGTAGGATGAATAAATTCTTCAACATCTCCCGGAATCACAAATTCAATGGGACCATCTGAAGTAAGTGTAGAAATAGGATGATAATCTTGCATACGAGAAGAAGAATAGCAGTTTGAGTCATGGGCACAGTTTGCAAATCAAAATCATTAGTACAACACTCCTTACTTGATGCAGAAAGGAAAGGCATTTTATCAACTAACTAAAAATATCCCTTTCACGATAAGACTTTGTCTTCTTGTTCTTCTTTCTTTTCTTAATAATTGGTGGTCCAATACGTTTAGAAAGAAGAAGAGCTTTTCGTTGACGCGCCCGTCGTCTACCACCACCACTAAGCAACTGATTAATTTTATTTTCTGCTTTTGTTCTTAAAGATTAACCCGCCTGATGTACTCTACTTTTAACTGATTCTTTAAATGAACGATTTTCTAATACATCTCCTGCAACTTGCATTCCTGTTTGTAATGCTTGTCGACCAACTGCTTTAGCTCCTTGTTTAATAAGTGGCGTAGCAAATCGAAAGAGACCTCGAAGTAAACCCCGTAATCCATGTCCACGCTGATAAACTGGTCCAGCAAAATAAGGGATGCCTCTACCATAAAGTGGAACTTTCATTTTCACGAGTGTTGTTGAAAGTGAAGTGTTATGGTCAATGTCCCAGATGCGAATGAAATATTTCGTCCTGCATGGTCGTTTAGTAGTATTTCAATTGTTTCAAATGAATGTTTACTTAAAGGAAAATAATGTATATTCTGAAATGTTATTGTCTGTACTTTACCATGATTACTATCAGACAGGGCTACAATACGTAGTAAGGGTGCTTTTGTATCCCCTACGAATTGAGGCTGTATAAGGTCAGTGTATACAAATACTTGGTGTGTATACTCAATGTCAATGTAAGGCTGTTTTTGAGCTCGTTTTGATTTTAGAAGATTTATGCCAGGTTCGAAACCTAATTGTAAAGCAAGTATGCGTGAAAAATAAAGTGATTTAATGTTTACATTTGTTTTAATAGTAACAATATTTGAAAAATCAAATTAAATTAACAATGGAGTGATTTTATTCATAATCTCTAACAATGACGGTATCGAAGAATAATATCCTGGTGATATTTTATATTTTACATTATCGCCATCTATTGTTTCATACTACATAATATTTTGACCTACATTATAGCAAGTTAAGAGGATATGAATTTCACTAAGTCCTACCATCCATGATGAATTATTAAGAAGAATAAGATGATTTAAAATATTTAAAAATCTGATGGATTTTTACTAGCATTTGAACTAAGTGTAAAGTAAAAACTATCATCCGTTCTTTCCGAAATCATTTCATCCGCTTAAAGTGAAGTGTAATGTTCGAAGTACCAAATTGAAATGGTAAGTTTTCTCCCCGTTCATCTTTTAAGTCCACATGTAGAGTATCAACATATTTTTTCTACTTTAACATAGTGTGGACGATCAAATACAAAAGAATGCATTTTAACATATTGATATTCATAGATACTAATTTTACGAAAGATTTTACTAAGGACAGGTTGAACTTTTACAATGTCAAGACAAACATTAATTTCAGAAGGAATATTATAATCGAGGTTACATTCAAATGGTGCACTAACATTGATATATATATATAACTCTTCGTTTTTCTGATTTCGGTTGAAAATATACCCCAACTATTTGTACATATGGATTATTTGAGAATCCTAACAAATTTTGTAAACCACCAATCATTCCTACAAGATACCGTTTTCTGTGATCTCGTTTATATTTCATGAAAAGTTAATTTTAACTTTATGACAGTAAAATGAAAAGATATTATCTGTTTCAATAGTATCAGCATGATCTTCCCTTTAAAATTTCAATTATAACGGAAGTATCATCATTTTCTGCATGAATTTTTTTATTCTCAATACTAATTTGTAATACTCTATCAAGTTGTAGGTTTTTCTAAAATAGATTTTCCTTGATTTGGTTTATTATGTTTTGTGATAAGAGGGAGTAATGAAACAATATTTGAAATTGAATCATAATATCCAGGATAAAAATTAACTTCGTAACATAATACACTTTTACCATTAATATGAACAACTACTTGTTCTTCTTTTCGAATATTATAAAAACTCCATGGTATGCAAAGATTACTTAAGCCTACCACCCAATCACCTTGTAAGTGAAAGGGTTGACATAATTTTGTGCTATAGGATGAAGTCTTATTTTCAAAAATATTATTACCCATATTTGATGGTAATGTGATGGAAAATTCATCTTGTTGCTCAGAAGACATCATCATGATGACTGAGCAGATTTCTGTTTAACCCATGAATTCATACTAGGCGGATACCCTACCCATTTCACATATATCCAACCCTTTCTACATTTTAACACCTTTTCAATTAAAAATGTTTTATTTTTTCCTATAACCACCGCTTGCAATTCTTGTGTGTAAAAGATTCCTTTGATGGGGAATCTCCATTCCAATCTTTAATTTTGTATGTTAGTGGTGTACTTTCAATACAACGATCTACAATAAATATTTCCTGAGACCATTTTGGTAAATATACCTTTTCCAATTTGTGTTTATATTTACTAATACGAACATAATTACCCTTTTGAAATTTACATTTACTTTGAACACGTTTTCGTTTTCCATATAATGTTTCCCATATTTGATTTGTATTTTTTTCATTAACTTCTATAGGAGCAATTTTAATAGTGGAATGTAGAGTGTGATTGTAACTATCTACAAGATCGTCAAGTACATTAATGTAGTGATAAGTGTTTTCAGAAGTAAAGTACTTGTAAATTTTTTCATTTAAAGTTCGAATAAACCTTTCTACGAATTCAGCGTTCATTTCAGAATGTACACTATAATGATTAATATGATACTATTCGAAAACACGTTTTACATGTTGATTATAAAATTCTGTTGCTAAATCAGTTTGACAATGAAGTAGCGGCGTACGAAACCTACTTAAAATACTTTCAATTGCTCTAGCTATAACTGGACCTGTTTTATTTTTTACCGGAATAAAAGTTGCAAATCTACTAAATGCATCAACACAACCTAAAATATATTTATAGTCATCATTGTATTTTCTAACGTTTTCATATCTGTTAAATCCACTTGGAATAATTCATTTGGACCGCTTACATAATATTGTTTTCGTGGAAAATTTTTACGAAGAGGGGCATGTAAAGTATATGTATCTTGTGAAGCTAACCAGTTTTTAATTTTCTTGCTTTGTAAACCTGTCTTTCGTTGTAATTTAGAAATACGTCCGAGAGATGTTTTATCTGAATATGTATAATACAACTTTGATAGTGACATATTTAAAACTTGTAGTGTTTATAATTTATGAAAATACTTTTAAAATTATTATTACTCTTACGTGTACTACTTTCTTTCGTTTGAGAAATATTTTTCCTCCTCTGCTTTTTATTTTGAGTAATAAAAGGAACAATACTACTAACAGCACCAGTACCAAATTGAAAGTTGATTAATTCATTAGCAACATTAATATCTCGAAGAAATGACTTAAACATATCAAGCCCTACAGGATGTTTTGATGTACGGTTTCGAATAACGTCATGTATGAGATCAATAATATTTGATCCTGGAAGTACGTTATTATCAATGCTTACTGCACCACTCTGACCCCAACTGATATGATTTGAAGTGAGCAATAGATTTAATAATGTTGATGTTTTTCTCACTAAGGTTTTTGTCATTGATTCTAAAATTAATGAAAATAAAGGTAGTGATTTAGTACTAGTTCCTTCCTGATCAAAAGGGGTATTGCGATAGGCTTTTGAGCTGAGTGAGCATGATCCAAGTATCTGTGTAGTGCTTGTTGATATAATTTCCATTTTTGTTCTATTGAAAGATCAGTACGATTTAAAATATAAGACATTTCTTGATCTAAACGTTCTTGTTGAGAAACACTAGATTTCATTGAAGAAACAAGTGGACTAGAAGCATCTTCAAGTATGAATATCATTTTTTGAAACTGTGAGTGAGACATGTTAACTTCTAAATAAACTTCCAGCCACAGCACTTAAAATAGGTCCTACTAATAAAGGTAACAATGCTCAACCCTTTTGCATTAATAGTTTACGTTTACTTTTTAAACTTGAGCGCTTAAGAGAGACAGCACGTAACGTCTTTTTATGACGATGTAGTCTTTGTTTCTGATGATGAGAGAGTTTTATGTTACCCTTTAAAAGGTTTTTACCAAGTTGAGCAACAGTTCGTATTAAGTTACCGGACGCATGTTGAAGTAATATTTTACGCTTTTCCCCCTTACACTTACAAAGCGCACGGAGTTGATTATAATGATGTTTTACGTTTGACATCCTAATAGCGACTAAAGAGAAATTGAGGTATTTGCATACTTTTCATGTGTGTACACATACATATTTTCGCCTGGAAATATATTTGTTCTAATTCGTAAAGCATCGTGGATTTTTTGTGTTAAATGAAAAAGTACATATGAATGAGGTTTCGCAGTAGCTTTTTGAAAAACCTCTACAACACCCTTACTATGATGAGGCATAATTTGACATGCTAAATACTGAATTTGTAATTTATCTCGTGGATTTTTAAAAATTACGATATAGTGAATATTTAAAGAAATGTCTCGAGAATGTTTACCTTAAGGAAATAAGTTTTGAACTATAAAGGTAACTGATAAGTTTTTATGATCAGGATATTTCGTAAACAAATTACTAACGTCTCCATTTTTTCATTCATTAAATCATCTAAAATAATTAATGAGTTGCACTGAATTTTAAAATTATTCATATCTGGTATTCCTCTAACAAATCGAATATTAGAAAGGGATGTATGAAGATTTGTTACTATCGCACCATAGCACCAAACAATTTCTTTGAAGTGGGTACTGAACATTTTATCCGTATATTGTAGTAATTTTCTAACAAAAGTAGTTTTCCCTGTAAGGGATGGTCCGTTGATTATCATGGTACAAGGGTGTTGAAAGGGCAACATATTGATATGAAATGA
The DNA here is from genome assembly GCA_022664845.1 of Lepisma saccharinum. Taxonomy (NCBI): domain Eukaryota; kingdom Metazoa; phylum Arthropoda; class Insecta; order Zygentoma; family Lepismatidae; genus Lepisma; species Lepisma saccharinum. The sequence goes on along the minus strand of JAGDQP010017607.1, from coordinate 22,370 downwards.
AACAATTATTTGAACACATTTCCTATTATATCATCCTGAGGGAAACACACACACACACACTTACATGGAAAAGGAGTCAACCATTACGTTTTCCGTCGTTTAAAACTATAAAGTAGTGTGTCAAAGTCATCCTTGTCATTTACATCTTTTAGCTTTCTCTTATTATTTACTATTTTATGTGTCTTGTGTTCAGGTCTGCTTACGATCTTGTACCAAGGTAACCTTCTGATCGTATTTGGGTTACTTACAATTTTCTTTTCATATTTTTCCTTCACTAAATTATAAAAATGATCAAAATCAATAACTTTTCGCGCCTATTCATTTAAAGTAATACCCCTAATCTTGCAAGTATGACTAAACTTTTCTTCATCTTTCCACAATTTCTTTTCTTTAAAACTATAAATTTTCGGTCATAACGCTACGAATTTCCGAATCTCCCACCCCGCTTCTGTCTCATTTGTTAATTGGCCCAAATAGTTCCCAGTAGGTAACCTGAGTGGTTGATTCCTTTTTTGCACATACATGATAGAGTCAGTGTCACCATAGAGTAGAAATTCAATACCTACAGTCTCCATTAATTCATATAGTCTAAGTCTGGCCCAGGATGATATAAAAGCAGCTAAAATGGGGTTAGAGAAGGGATAAGGTCTATTTACATTTTGAGAGTCTTTATATCTTACTACGAGTTTAATTTGCCCAATAGAAACAACGAATTGAACTTGTTATATTTCCTCCTTTATTTTGATAAGAGTGTAACGTCGAGATTATAAACGCAATGAGGTGAAAATCAAAATGGAACGTTCAACCCTGTGTTCTGTGCCCAAAATTATTCGTTGCTAGTTTGTATTGCAACCGTGTCGCTCGTCCCTTCCCACGCCTACCTTTTCATGTAACCCCTTGACGAACATTTGAATTCCACACTTGACAAACTTTTCAACTTGCTTAGTTACCTTGACAGCATATTTTTAAACTACCCTTTTCGACATGACTGGCTGGAACCTTTCCTGCAAGTGAAATCTATGTGGTTCTTCTCCAGGGAATAAAACCAACTCTCTTGATGCAGATAGGACGTGGACTTGGGATCGGCAATAGGTAGGCACGTGGGTTCGAACCCGCAATCGACCATACCTAGGTTTCATTAGTTTCACGGCGAATGCCGGAAAGGTAAACTCAAAGGCCCTGGCACACCACCACCCGAGGCAATGCTACAAGGCATTTTTACTTTCTGAACATTTATTAATTTTTGCATTGATTCCTTCTTGATTTTTCATTGTCTAATGTTATTTTATTTTTAATTTTCCTTTCCTCTTCCTCATATGTCTCTCAGGAAGCTCTCATACCGTATGACCTATTTCTTCCCACTCCCGTCTTTTTTCTCTGCAACTTCTCTCCGCCCTCTTGACCTAGTCACATCGTTACCTAAGTGAAAAACCGACCCGCCGTAGCTCAGTGGTGGAGCGTTGGCGTATCATTCGGCAGAACGTGAGTTCAATCCCAGGGCCCGACCAGTCTGACAGGTTTTTCCTATCACAGTATGCAAATTTCGGGATGGCACCTTCAATTTAGGCACTGTCCGACACCTTCCCGAATCCTTTTCCCTCCTCTATAAAATTCAAACAGACCTAAATGGAAAGCCTGAAGGGTAATGAAAGGTAAGTATGAAACCAAAATGGTATGAAGTATGAACACAAGATGTATTGCACACCATTATAGATAAAGTTTTAGCCTTCTTTTAGCTATAACTTATGAGGCTCTCGTCAAACGGATAAAATCATCCTGCCGATCAATTTACTTCTCTCTCCGTTAAAGGGTGGTTAAATTTGGTGGAAATAGAGCAGAAAGCTCGTAGTCAAGCTCGTAGTCAAGGAAAAATCTATTGCGGGAACATATAGCATTTAGTTTTTTATTTTACTTATATTTATGGGGTATACATGCACCTATGGCCTGAGCTTGTCACTCATAAATATCACAGCTTAGGTATATCCCAGTGTCTGGCCCATAAATATAAGTTGAATGCTATGACCCCGCAATACATTTTTCCGTGACGGTACAAATAGTGATATTGTTTAAGGTAAATGTAAAGCAACGATCTCCAACCAAAGATGGCAGCACTACCTCCGTATATGTCTAATGTATTTTTGTCGTTGCACGAAGTTTCAATGCTACTCCTACAAGAGAGTTCAAAATTTCAGGGAAGAAAGCTCATAACCAATTCAAGAGTTCGATCAATTTGTTGATTTTTAATTTTTTTATTTCTTCATTGTTAAAAGAACGTTATTGTTATCCTGGATATCAAAATCTATAACCATGAAGCTCTTTCAGCAAGGAAGAAAAAAGAAAATTAAACATCGGCATTGACCGAACTCTTGAATTGGTAACTTTCTTCCCTGAAAGTTTGAACTCTCTTGTAGGAGCAGCATTGAAATTTCGTGCAACGATAAAAGTACATTAGACATATACAGAGGCAGTACTGCCATCTTTGGTTGGAGATCGTTGCTTTACATTAACCTTAATCAACGGCGGGAACAACGCGATTTTGGAGTAGGCCCACTGCCCATTGTAAACTTTACACTGTAAAGTTTGACTTAAGTTTTAGAGTTTACTTATAATTATTTGTAATTTTAAGCGTTTACTTTATTTACTTGTTTTATTTATTGATATTTATTTCGTCAGTGATTGGTCTTTTTTAGTTATTTTTAGTATATTGACATCTATGCTTTATTTTATTTCTATTATGTTCTCTTATCTAGCTCTGTTCCTGGTTTATTTGAATTTGATTATTTAAAATTAAAATCCTTGTTATCCTTCTCCTTCAAATTCCTATCTTTTCAAATTATAGGATTGTATTTCAGTTCACCTGACATCAGCTAGTAAAGTTTAAGTCGTATTTCCATTTCAGCTATTCTCTTACTTTATCTAACTAGCAGTATTAAATCTGCCTTGAAAGGCAGAATTTTCATTTTTTATTATGTAAGCGTGCCGATGTGTCATTTGCCATGTCTAACTTTTAGCCATTTGATAAAAAGATTATTCCAACGAATGCATAAATAAATGAAAAAACTACATCTATTACATCTACACCTACACCTACTCCTACTCCTACCTCTAATCCTACATCTACTACTACACCTACTCCTACATCTATAACTACATCTACTCCTACACCTACTCCTACATCTACTACTACATCTTACATCTACTACTACATCCAACATCTACTACTACATCTACTCCTACATCTAGAACTACATCTACTCCTACTGCTACATCTACTCCTACATCTACTCCTACACCTACTGCAACATCTACTGCAACATATACAAAACTGCTCGTGGATGTCCTCGCAAACTCTGTCCTGTAGGCTTCACATTCTCAGCGCCTTGCTCGCGTATGCGCTAAACAACTCTTCGCCCTGTGGGCTTCGGGTTCGCAGCGCCTACGGCACTTCGCTCGCGCATGCGCTCGGAAGCTCGCAGCCCTGTGGTCTTCGTGTCCCCAGCGCCTACGGCGCTTTGCTCGCGGGTGCGCTCGGAAACTCTCAGCCCTGCGTTCTTCGCAACTCGTACTCCCTCCAATATGTGTATTTGACGAAAACCAATTATAGACTCGCAGGGGCAAGCCCCCAAGCCCCTTTTTTATGTAAATGTTCCTATGATACTCAAGAGTCGATTCTCTCAATTCTCATATCTTTAGAATACATATTTTGCCCGTTGCTAAGGTGGTTGCTAGGGTAAACAAAGTGGCACAACATTTGTTTTCGAGTGTACATTCGATTGCACCAAGTCCCAGGTCTCTACGATGTATAGTTTTCCCGTTGCTAGGGTAAACAATGTGTCAAAAGTTTCGTGTTCTAGTGTCGACTCGATTTCACCAAGTCTCATGTCTCTACGACGTATAGTCTTCATTTTGCCGTTGCTAGGGTGGTTGCTAGGATAAACAAAGTGTCCCTAGTTGTCTAACATACCTCAGAGTCGATTGCCGGAACTTCCATGTCTCTACGATGTATAGTATAGCCGTTGCTACGGTGGTTGCTATGGTAAACAAAGTGTCAAAAAAATTTATCGAGTGTACAATCGATTGCACCAAGTCCCATGTCTCTACGATATATAGTTTGCCCGTTGCTAGGGTGGTTTGCTAGGGTAAACAATGTGTCAGAACTTTTGTTTTCGAGTGTACATTCGATTGCACCAAGTCCCATGTCTCTACGATGTATAGTTTGGCCGTTGCTAGGGGATTGCTAGGGTAAACAAAGTGTACGCAGTGACGTCATAGCCCCCTCCTGTACATTATCCATTCAGTATATACATTTAATATATACCTAGTGACGTCATAGCCCCCGGTTGCTGTACACAACATCCATATACTATATTATAGACATTTATAATATAGCAAGTGACGTCATAGCCCCCTTGTCCTGTACATTATCCATTTATTATATAGGTGGTGACGTCATGGCTCCCTATGTTCATGTCCCTTATAGATATATAATAATGCAATATGCTATATATACTAAGCAAGCAAGCAAGCATTGTGTTTACCCTATATGGGCCTACTGAATGATGTCATAGCATACTCAGTGACGTCATAGCCCCTACCCGGTACATCATCCATATACTGTATGCATTTAATACAGTCAGTGACGTCCTAGCCCCTATATTGAACTCCATTATGACCATATGTATAATGCTACATATTATTAAGAGAGCAAGCCAAATTACATTTAACATGGGAAGGGTTAAGGACACGTGCACTCGGAAAATATCGAGTATGAAAACCTCATTTTTGACCCGGAATTTCCCGGGAACAGTTTGTTTACACCAAAAATGAAGGCCGTCTGTCAACCAGTTATACTACTTTCAACAAAACGTATATCTCACATTTTCTCTGGGGCTCATCCAGTATAGAGATGTGCATGACCGCAAGCCTTTTTCCGTCGGTTTCTAATGTCGAAAATCGACAAAACGTGGTTTTTGACCTTGAATACCGGAAAGGTAACTTGCAGAGTCGATATTTTCATAGCCTAAGTCCCCTTACGGTAAATTTAATGACATCTTATATGTCATATATGGTCGCCAACTTGCCGTTCTGGTACATGTCGCGCTCCATAGAACGCGTTTCGTCGGTTTTCAACTGCGTCAAGGTCACCCCTCTTGCCTCCATTTTGATTTTTTCCCGCCAACACCCACGTTGCCATGGCAACCAAACAAAGCATAAAACCTGCGCAAAGGACCAACAATGTCAAGTTTAAATCCGCACTACGCTACGCGGAAATGCGCGCGCAACTGCGTTGCGCCCTTATTCCTTTATTATAGATAACTACCAGTATTAAATCTGCCTTAAAGGCAGAATTTAGATTTTTTATTCTATATGTGTCGTATGACATGTCTAACTTTCAGCCATTTTATAAAAAAATGTTCCAACAAATGTATGAATAACTGATAAAACTACATATATCCATACATCTACTCCTACAACTACATCTACTCCTACACCTACTCTTAACTCTACTCCTATATTCACTACTACACCTACTCGTTCATCTACAACTACTTCTACATCTGCACCTACACCTACTCCTTAAATGCGCAGTGCGCTTGGCGCAGGCATCGCTGTGCAATGTGCGCGCAACTGCGTTGCGCCCTTATTCCTATATTATAGATAATTAATTTACCTAGTGACGTCATAGCCCCTTTATCCTAGACACATTATCCATATACTACATACATTTCATACAGTAAGTGAAGTCATAGCCCCGTATGTTCGTCTCCCATGTGCACATATAATACAATACTATATACTAAAGGAGCAAGTAAGACCTCATTTAACATGGGAAGGGTTAAGGACATGTGCACTCGCAAGATTTCAAAAAGTTGCAAAACACAAAACCTCGATTTTGACCCTTAATAACTCCCGAAATAAAAATTTAATCCAAAAATGATGCAAAATTGATGAAATGTGAGCAATAAGGGGTCCAACAATTATTGTCAAAAAAATTCTCCGAAGCGTAGGTTTCGAGAACATTCGTCCCGCGAATGCTACCTTGTCGGTTTCAAACGTGTTCAAGGACACTGCTCTTGCCTCCATTTTGATTTTTTCCCGCCGACACTCAGGTTCCCATGGCAACCAAACCCTTCTTAAAACCTACCCAAAGGATCAACAATGTCAAGTTTAAATTCGCAATGCGCGCGCAACTGAGTTGCGCCCTTCTTCCTATATTATAGATAACTACCAGTATTAAATCTGCCTTAAAGGCAGAATTTAGATTTTTTTATTCTATATGTGTCGTATGACATGTCTAACTTTCAGCCATTTGATAAAAAATGTTCCAACAAATGTATGAATAACTGATAAAACTACATATATCCATACATCTACTCCTACAACTACGTCTACACCTACACCTACTCTTAACTCCTACATTCACTACTACACCTACTCGTACATCTACAACTACTTCTACATCTGCACCTACACCTACTCCTACATCTATTACTACATCAACTACTACACCTACTCCTACATCTACTACTAAATCTACTACTACATCTACTGCAACATAAAAAAACTGTCAGCACTGCGGGCTTTCGATGCCACTGCGCCTTGGGCGTTTCACTCACGCAAAAGTTCCCAAACTCTATTCCCTACGGGCTTCGCGCTCACAGCGATTACGGCGCCTTGCTCGCGTATGCGCTCGAAGTCTCTCAGCCCTGTGAGCATCGCGTCCGCAGCGAATACGGCGCTTTGCTCGAGCATCCTCTCGAAAACTCTCAGCCCTGCGGGCTTCGCGTACCCAGCGCCTACGGGGCTCTGCTCGCGCATGCGCACAAAAACTCTCAGTCCTGTGGGCTTCGCGTCCCCAGCGCCTACTGCGCTTTGCTCGCGAATGCGCTCAAGAACTCTCAGCCCTGCATGTATCGCTCGCGTCCCTAGCGCCTGCAGCGCTTTGCTCGCGCATGCGCACAAAAACTCGTAGCCCTGCTTGCTTCCCGTTCCCAGCGCCTACGGCGCGTTGCTTGCGCATGCGCTCGAAAACTCTCAGCCCTGCGGGCTTCGCAACGCTTACAACCTCCAATATGTGTATTTTACGAAAAACAATTATAGATTCGGGGGGGGGGCGGGTAAGCACTCCGAACCCCCTTTTTCATGTAAAAATTCCTATGATACTAAAGAGTCGATTCCCTCAACCCCCATATCTCTAGAATACATATTTTACCCGTTGCTAGGGTGGTTTCTAGGGTAAACAAAGTATTGCTACATTTGTTTTTAAGTATACAATCGATTGAACCAAGTCCCATGTCCCTATGATGCATAGTTTGCCCGTTGCTAGGGTGGTTGCTAGGGTAAGCAATGTGTCAAAAGTTTTGGGTTCGAGTGTAGACTCGATTGCACCAAGTCCCATGCTTCTACGATGTATAGTTTGGCCGTTGCTAGGGTGGTTGCTAGGGTAAACAAAGTATCCCAAGTTGTCTAACATACTCGAGAGTCGATTGCCGGAACTCTCTTGTCTCCACATTATATAGTATAGCTGTTGCTATGGTGGTTGCTAA
>JAGDQP010017607.1:0-14723 GCA_022664845.1 Lepisma saccharinum | reverse complement strand
CTTGTCTCCACATTATATAGTATAGCTGTTGCTATGGTGGTTGCTAAGGTAAACAATGTGTCACAGCTTTTGTTTTCGAGTGTACATTGGATTGCACCAATTCCCATGTCTCTACGAAGTATTGTTTGCCCTTTTCTAGGGTGGTTGCTAGGGTAAACAAAGTGTCAACTTTTTTTCGAGTGTACAATCGATTGCACCAATTCCCAAATCTCTACGCTGTATAGTTCGCCCGTTGCTAGGGTGGTTGCTAAGGTAAACAATGTGTCAAAGTTTTGTTTTCCATTGCACATTCATTTGCACCAATTCCCGCGTCTCTACGAAGTATTGTTTGACAGTTGCTAGGGTGGTTGCTAGGGTAAACAAAGTGTAACAACATTTGTTTTCGAGTGTACATTAAATTCCACCAACTCCCATGTACCTATGATATATAGTTTAGCCGTTGCTAGGTTGGTTGCTAGGGTAAACGAAGTACCCCATTTTGACCCATCTCACCCTACTGACTAATTTAACGTTTGTACCATATCAATATCTCTACGGGTTGTGGAGATATATGTTTACCATATATGTGGGGCACCCTCTAAACATAGGGTTGGTTGCCCCACTTTACCCTACTGACTCATTTAACGTTTGTTGCATGTCAATACCAATATTGGCTGCAAAGATATGTGGTTACCCTATATGGGGCACTTCGTGTCCCTAAACCTGGGGCACGTTACCCCACATTACCCTACACAGTAATTTAGCATTGTTTATGTGTAGTAGTTAGCTTACAATCGATTTACCCTATATGCACCTACTCAATTACGTCATAGCCTACTGAGTGACGTCATAGCCCCTATGATCTGCATCATCATATACTATATTTATACCTTTAATATACCTAGTGACGTCATATCCCCCCTTGTTCTGTACACATTATCCATATACTATATACATTTCATATAGTAAGTGACGTCATAGGCCCGTATGTTCGTCTCCTATATGCTCACATATACAATATATACTATTATACTAAAGGAGCAAGCGAGACCTCATTTGACATGGGAAGGGTTGAGGACATGTGCACTCGCAAGATTTAAAAAAATTGCAAAACGACAAAACCCCGATTTTGATCCTTAATATCTCCCGAAATAAATGTTTGAACCCAAGATGATGTAAAATTGACGAAATGGGAGCTATAAGGGGTCCAACAGTTATTGTCAAAAAGTTTATCCGAAGCATAGGTTTCGATAACATTCGTCCCGCGAATGCTACTTTGTCTGTTTTCAACTGCGTTAAGGTCACGGGTCTTGTCTCCATTTTGATTTTTCCCCGCCGACACCCAGGTTGCCATGGCAACCAAACCCCATCTAAAACCGGCCAAAGGGCCAACAATCTTAACTTTAAATGCGCATTGCGCTTCGCGCAGATATTGCCGCGCAATGCGCGCGCAACTGTGTTGCGCCCTTATTCCTATAGCTAGCCCCATATAAGACTACTTCTAATCTATTACTACTCTACACTACTTTCCCTTACCTAAGTATCCCTAAACAACCATTCACACTTTCACACAGCAGCAGCAGGGGGTCATACTGAAGAGTTGTTTTCCGGCACCTGGATTCCTCCTCCGGATCCTTGGATCGGGGCCGTACTGGGTTTCCATCCTCTTCGGTCAGATCCTCTTCCACATTTTCACTCATCACGTCATACTAACAATTTCACACGCTTTGTTTATGTTGCCATTCCAATGCCTCGGATGTCCGATTGCTTTCCATACCGTCGCTTGGCAGCCTTGCAATTGGGGCTCCACTTTTACGGTTTTTTAGTCTCGCCTTTCTCTCTCGCACTCACGTATACATACGCCTCGTCGACTTTTCAGGAGGCCAGTGAAAACTTTCACTGATTCTCCTTCCTGCCGCGCCCGCTCACCCACAATCATTCAGTGTTACACTATTTACAGTACTTGAGTTGTGATATTAAGCATTTCATATTTTAAATTTGTTTTTCCCTATGTGAAATCACGCTCGCCAACCGATCCAGTGCATCCCTTTCTATTTCATCTCTAATAATATTATTTGTGATTTGTGCATGCAGGACTTCTCTTAGTGTTATTATATGTCTTATGTCCCTCCCTTCCTTATCCCATGGAAGGAAGGTGCTTAAAATATAGGCTGAACCCATTTTTCCTTATCCCATGATGATAGCAAAGAGCCGGGTACGGGTACTAACCCTCAACCTCACCTGATTCCAGCCTAGTACCAACAGTATCGCAATTCTAGCAACAGTATCGCTCCCATGGGAAGTTAGCTGTCACGATGCAGGCAGCAGGATTCGAACCCGCGACCTGACCATCGTTGAATACTCGTCCAAAAAAGGTTGCAAAAGTTCGTTGAATACAGGTTGCTGAAGTTTGTAGAAGAATTGTGAAAAAGATGTTGCAGAAATTCATTTAATAATCGTCGAAAAATGGTTTCAGAAATTGATAGAATAATTGTAAAAAAAGGTGGCGGAAATTTGTTGGATAATTATTGAAAATGGTTGAAACCATTTGCTGAAATTGTTGCATTTTAGTGGGAAAATAGCTGTAAAATAGTTGAATGTTGTCGAAGCAACCATACGAATGGTTGAAAAATGGGTGGTTGAAAAATGGTTGGAAAGGATGGACATCGTCAACGTTGCTGCAACGTTGAAAAATGGTGGTACGTGCTGAAAATACAACCAACTTTCAACGTTGCTCCAACCGCAAAATGTTTACTGGGTTGTCACCTTGCTCTTGCAGCCCCAGTGTCAATTGGATCTAATGAAAAAGCATTCAGCAAATTAGAGTAAGTTAAAAATTACATACTTACGACAATGACGGACAAGAGGCTAGATTTCTTTGGGATGCTATGTACCGAGAAGGATAGTGTAGATATTCTTGATATAAGTCAGATTGTTCACAAATGAGCACTTCTTAAACAAGGCTGTATCCAGGTAGTTTCAGCATAAAATTTTGTTGATTTACGTGAATTTGTTGTGACTTCAACACAAACTATATTTCTTTGTAAAGTGTGAGATATAAAATTTCGTACGGTACGCAAAATTTAGTTTTGATCAAAAATTTCAATGAATGTGCAACCGTTTTATCTTAAAAAATATATTGCGAAATTCATGTTTTTGATCAGAAGTATCGTATGTTATTGTTAGCAACTTACAGAAAATACGAGTTAAAGTAAACACAATTTGACACCTAAAAGATACCTTGTTAGTGTCGTATTTTTATTGTAACTTTAGTAGAGAAAACTAAGTAACATTTTTATTTGGACTCTGGGTATTCAAATATAAGAGACATAGGATCTTCATTTTTGTATTTCATATGCTGACAATAAGTGAATACTCTGTAAGAGAAGAATATTTTACAACCAAAATTTTATAGTAAATTGAAAATAGAGTTGTCATTCTTAAATTTTCACAGAATCTTGATGTGTATGCATTAATATTTTCACATTAGCGTCTCCTAGAAATTAATTACAAATCGCAAAAATAACGACGTAAAGCTTTGTTTGCTACAAACTTCAAATTTGCAATACTTTGTCCTACGGCAGTGGTCTTCAACTTTTTTCCTTTAGCGGGCCACTTTCATATTCGATAAGAGACTGGCGAGCCGCACGGTTCCGGTCAGGTCCATAAAAGTAATTGCGATATAATATAATAATTCCAAAACTATAACAAATAATCAGAAATAATACTAATATACCGTTAGTCAGTATTCATACATTTACTGCTCGGTTTTTATATTAAACATAAATGCAGATTGACACGTAGAAAGTTCAAATACAATTTGTAAATTACTCGTCACAGTTGAAACGAACAATATAACATTCAAAATTGTTAATTATTGTAAATCTAATATAAGAAACAAGCATAATGAAACTTGTTCATTTTAGTTAAAACTAAAAATGACCTTTTCACACACAAAAATTGTCATTTGTACTTTCAGTGAGAACACTGTGATCGCGTTTTCTTCACTATCTTGCCAATATTTGCCTTGAAATTGGATGATGCTATTCGCAGACAGTTTTCAAGATGTGCGTCGGTCAGTCGATTGCGTAACTTTGATTTCACATTTTGAAAAAGGGATGCTCACATACATAAGTGGTACCAAACAGAGATACAATAAAAAGGGGATTATTGTATAAAACTGGGAATTCGTCATCTTTCACATATTTGGAGCAAAACTCTATCAGGTCCACACTGTTAAATTTTCCTTTTAGTTCAGTATTACGTTCAATTCCGTTTCCTTTATTAGCTATGAATTTACTTATCTCATCATTAAGGTTAAAAACTCTTTTAAGCAATTTACCTGCACTGAGCGAACGAACTTCTGTAAAGTAATGCACGTCATCGTGTTCTGCATCCAAATCACTAACGAAGGTTTGGAACTGTCTGTGGTTCAGTCCTCGGGATCTTATAAAGTTTACAATTTTAATAATGTCTTTCATAATATCTTTGAAAAACACAGTTTTTGAGCACAAATATTCCTGGTGCAGAATGCAATGATAGGATACTATCTGTTTCCAAGCGCAGTTGTCTCATTACGTAATAATGTCACAAATCCTTCGTTCTTGCCAATCATTGCAGGAACCGCGTCATTGATAACACCGGAGATATTTTGATGCTTAAGTTGTATCGCTCAACGAAAGACAACACGGCCTTCAAAATATCACTGCCTTTCGTGGTTCTTTTTAACGCCTATCATATTTAACGCTTCGTGGTACGCTTATTCTATATATTTTTCTTTACTTTTAAATCAGAAGCTTTCTTCTTTCAATAACCACTAGTGTATGTTCATGTGGAGCTTTCATAAGATTACATTATGTTATGATTACCACACATTCTATTCTGAGCAATACATACTAGTTTACATTACAAACACCTACTTTTTGAAGATCCCCTTCTAATATATTTCTGTTATAATAATAAAATGATGTACTGTTTAATATACACGCGTCACATACAACTTTTTGTATTTTATATAGTTTATTTAAGATGCCAACATATTTATTTGAATACCTGCGATATAAGTTGAATGAGCATTAAACATTATCGGATTCTCCTTCAAATATTAATGAAAATCAATTAACAATAATGGATCAAAGGAGTAAAGTAATAAAGGGTGAAATCAACGCACTACGAAATACATTATCTTTAAATATTGAAATAGAAATCACAGAAGCGCAACAACATATACTTGATTTATTTCAAAAGGTTGATAATGAGTAGAAGAATGTTATTCTTATGTACTCATAGCTCGTAAATAAAAATGATTTGACTGAAGTTCAAAATATTATAACAATAATTCAAAATGAAGTAAATTAATAAAGAAATAATTCATTTTAAACGCTTCTGCACAAGAATTAATTAATGATCTCAATTCAAAGCTTACAGAGCCAGAAAACACATTTAACAATCTTTAAACAGCTGTGAATACATTAGAAAACTCTCTTCAGAAAAATCCTTCCTAAGAAGATCTTCAAAACACGCAAGAAGTTATATCGAAACTACAAAATGCATTTAAAACCACTACTGATCGAACAAATAAACTTCGTGATGATGTAACTAACCTACCTGTTTATAATGATGTATCGGAAATTAGTAGAAAGCTTGGTGAGTTTGAAACAATAATTAATAACATTTCAGAGCTCCAAAATATTCAAATTGAACTAAAGAATCTACAGAGCATTATGAGTAGTCTCCCCAGTGAGTTAACTAATTTAAGGAAACAGTCCCAAAGTTAAATAAAATGTTAGAGGGTACTTCCTACAGATTTAATCAATCTTCAACGTGTCGTGAGTACTGTTCAAAGTGATTTAGTAGAAATATAAAATAACACACCGAAGCAATCTGATATCAAGAGTATACGTAAGTCTTTAAATGATTTAGCTACAAATCAAAATGAATTAAAATCGAAATTAACTGCTCTCGAAGAAACTATTAACACACTCCCAACTTCCCAAGAAGTAGAAACAATAAGAAAGACAATAAGTAATACAAACTGTAATTGAAACCACAGAGAACCTCCCAGAAGTAAAAGAAAATATTAAGGTTCAAGTGCAAAATCTTGAAACCAGTATATCATTCCCTCCAACGTTAGAAGATCTTTCCGGTATACAAGAAGTGTTGACGAGTATTCAGAACGAAGTTAAAGAAGCGATACATGAACGTTCAAAATGTATTTCTGTTCATGGTGTTAATGAAATAGTTAGTGGATTAAAGATATGTTGAAAGGTTTAGAGGATACTACACTAACACATAACACCCTTATTGCTGATATTCAGAAACATATTAGTGATCTAGAAACAAAATATACTTCTGTGACTATACTCTTAATAACTTATCTAAATTATATGCTTACATTAACGAATTTCGTTAAGTAGAAGCTTCAATAGCTCTAATGCCATCAGTTACTCAACTTTGGGAGGTGTAAGATAGTATTAAAATCGTTATAACCATCACAGTCTTTAATTCAAATAACGATAAGGTTAAGATGATATTCTAGCAAAATTGAGAAACTTAGGAGATACATTGAAAAGCTATATATGTACTAAATCTAATGAATTGTTAACATCAATACTTAACTTACATAGTTTTCAGTTCTTTAAAAAATATTAAATACCTCATGAGAAACGTGACGTTACGCGTGGCAGTGTTAGTGGTAAGGGATGTCTCTTTGATATGATACACCCTATTTTGAAATTACTTTTTTGGGGAAGCTCAAAATTATAGGTTTCCATTGGATTAAGAAGAAGTATAAAGAGTTTCCTTTTGTTGATATATATTTAGCGGGCGGTGGTCAAATAAAGTATGAAAATCTATCACTAGGAATACATTAATTTATTCGAGTACAAGATGCACCATCAGAAGATGAAATTGTACTTCTTGAGTTTGATGTTTAGAAGGTGATGTGCTTGTATAATGGCTCGTTCGGATACATTTTCGCCCGCTGAGTATCCTATATCTATTAATATGATATCTATCGTGTAATTGATTTCTCGATCTCAAATAGTTAGAATGAATAGTAGATTACAAATTGTAGAAGAGCTACACAAGCCCTCGAGACGAAATTATAAACGAATACCTGTTGTAACAAAAGGTATACATGATTTGTGGCAGGCAAATTTGGTTGGAATGAATTCTGGTAGCTTAAAATGCTTAGCTAAATTAAATGGGGGTATTATTCTAACCACTATTGACAATTTTAGCAAGCATGCATGGGCTGTATCAGTTAAAAATAAAGCAGGGAAGGGTTACACGCGCGTTTGATTCAATACTCAAAACATCTCGACAAGCGCCAAAGTTCTTGCAAACAGATCGCGGTAGTGAGTTCTATAATAAAGAGTTTATTAACTTAATGAAACAAAATGGTATTACTCATTATTCTTCATACAGTGATAAGAAGGCTAGTATTATTGAACGTTTTAATAGAACACTACGTAATTTGATGTTGAAGCAGTTCACACTGCAAGGTAATTACAAATGGTACAATATATTACAGGCACTGATGAAAACCTATACATAACATAGAACAGTTAAAATGAAACCAATTGATTTCGTGAAGAAAGAAAACGAACAGAAATTAATATCAACAGCCTATAGCAAGAAGTATACACCATCATCCAAGGCGAAATATAGGGTAGGATACTATGTTCGATTTAGTAAGTTTAAAAATAAGTTTGAAAGAGGCTTCACTCGCAATTGGAGCACAGAAATATTTCAAATAGCTACAGTTTTTAAGACTGATCACTTAAAAGATGAGTGCAATAAGATCACTAAAGGCCATTTCTATGAGCAAGTGTTAATGAAAACGAAATATCATCATGTATATCTAATTAAGAAAGTTGTACGTAGAACTAAAAGCAAAGCATTTGTTAAGTGATTAAGTGGTCAAAGCTATAATCTAAATAGTTTAACATGTGGAGTGTTAAGAAACGACTTTCGGTACCTAATGATTATGTTAGGTTGAATAGTGCACTTCTTTCTAATAATATTAGTTGCTCAATAATAGGTTCATCTGGATGTGGGAAAACAACACTAGTCATTGATAATTTCATTCTAGATCCGAATTGGCTTTACTGGGGAGAGAGACACTTAAACGTATTTTCTAAAAGCTTAGAATAACCCAAGTATCAACAACTGCAATACATTTATAATGATATACAAGAAAGATTCCACTATCAATTGGCTACGTTCAAACATTCTGTTGTGAAGTTAGATAATTGCAAGCAAAGTTCTGTAATTATTTTTGATGACTATATATTAGAGGATCAGAACGAGATGCGGAACTACTTCACACAGGGTAGACATAAAGAAATGGATTGCTTTTACTTAGCACTAACATATAGTAAAATCCCGAAACAACTTATTAGAGACAATGCAAACTTCTTATGTATATTTCGTCAAGATAACACGAACTTGAAACATATTTGTAATGAATTTTTGTTGGTGATATGTCATGTAATAGATTTAAAGATATATGTTCTATAGCAAGAAATTCTTGACAAGAAAGTCAAACGATGGAAAGTATAGAAACAAAATAGATCATTTCTTTATAATCGAGTTACGTTTATGCTATTACGATTCGAATGCCAGTACGTTTAACGATTAATTGAAGTACCGGCAAGGGAGTAGATCACTGACCCCTCATATCCACATGGCTATTCCCTGGGAACTGACTCTCTAGGATGTAGGTTCCTTGGTGTGGCTGTTGTAAATGAGCTTCACACTGTAGAAACTGCACCCTGGAGACTCAGTTCGCTAGAAACAGTCTTGCAGATACGGAATGAACCTAGCCTAACCTCCCCTTCACACACACTTCCACGTTTCAAGAGTCGAAGTGAAGAATGTGTTCTCATGAAAGTATTTCCACGGAAGTGTAATTTATTGGAGCTATCACATGACATTTAAGTTAAATTGTACCAAATGAATACAGAGAAGAAAATTTATACAACTTTTCAAGCTGCAATGAATTACGCATGTGTGGCAAATAATTTAGAAAAGCACTTTCTTAACAAGAACTTTTGGAACTATCCAGCAAACGCCCGAAAACTGGCATTTATGAATATACCTGAAAACTGCGATACTAGCAAGCTACGATACCTGAAAACTGACCAGTGGAAGAATCAAACTTGTCTATAACTAACCGACTTTGCTGGTTATACGTAAAAAATAAAAAATCACTTTACGGGGTACCAAATGTGGAGTGAAAAGTGGAATTCTTATTAATGACTTTTAGGCATCTAAGACTCAGGCCGAGTGAAAAGTGGAAAACCAAATAACACTTTAACTAATCGTGAACAAACTCATTAACTTATTCGCATACTTAATATTCCAGATCCAGACCGTCAACACGACACACCGAAGAACAATCACATGGTGTATCTGGAAGTCGAACAATGTGATGCTGATGAGTGCGTGTTTTTATTGAAGAACAGGATAAAAAACAGAGCTAATAATAATTACAATTATTAGTTAAATATACTATTTTTATATAAGTTCTATTTATAAATATATTTGTTTTCGTTTTTTGTACGTATTCAAAAATATTTTCTCTCGTTATTGATTACGAACCGGAAGTAACAGCTGAGCACGTGAAAAACAAGTGAATGATTAGTATTGGATGGAAAGTAGTGGATTTAGTATATAGCACATGATATAGTATGGCGACCGAATTAAAATCAAAGGCGTAATGAATTAACAAATATTTAGAGTCATCAATGTACAACATAACAGCGCAGATAGTTGGCCAATGCGAAATTCTAACGAAATAGGACGTAATAATTTGCAAGTTGACATTTTTCTTAACTTTTATGAAGCGGGTCAGTTATCTACATCCTTCGCAAAGTACATATGTTACGTATGTACGTATGTTACGCCTAACATTTATTATAATATATTCTTTTTATAATGTCAAAGTGAAAATTGAATAAGATTGAATTACAAAATCTTTTGGAGAAACGCTTTATAGAATGGAAAGAGAGTCACAGTAGCTTTTATGAAAAGTGAAAACGACAAGAGAAACCAATAATCGAGACGATTGAGAGCTTAGGAAAAGAAATTAAAGGAGTAACCGATGGAAATAGAAATCTTATTACAGAACTTATACCTGCAGCACAACAAAACATCAATAACTATGCAACAACACCATCAGAAACAAGATTTGAAAAACAGCTATTTGCATCGCCTAAGGCATTGTCTGAGACTAAAGAAACAAAAGATGATAATGATCAGAAAGAAATTCAATTAGGTCAATTAGGGACTCGATATTTGAGTACTAATAGGTATAGATAAAGATGAAGTATTTTGTTTGTATTCTATTTCTATAGATATAGTAGTACAGTGGAAGATTGGAAGTTATAATTTCTTTGATACTCATAATTTAATTATGTATAGTGGGAGCAAGATCGCACATGATTCATCGACTCCGATCTATGAAAAATTTAAAGGAACAGAAGGCTTATGGGAGTCATTAACTAGTAAGCAACGAATAGGTTTCATTGATGAAGATTATGAAACTTACAAGAAGATTTTAAATATGACCAAGGCATTATATCAAAATTATGATCCATCACAGAGTACAGTGAAATCAAGCTCCAGTGATAAATATAAGATATTAATTAAACCTATTTGGCTTGAACTTAAAACTAAAGCTGACGGTTTGAAAGGAAGGAAGCAAGAAAAGGGGATATACAAGCATGTTGCAACAGTTTATTTGGATGGATGAAGTCAAGAAGTTAGTAGATAGATTATTAGTTATAGCAGGTGAAGAAGCAGCTGGGAACAAGAACATTTATAATGAGAAAATTGCTATAATGGAAATGAATTCGTATCGTTTATCTAATTTCATTGTTTAAAATCCAAAGGGGTTTATCATTCATATTCTTCCACCAACATTTTGGAAAACTATTGAAGGTAAGGGCTTAGTGAATGATATTATTAATAAATTGCCCTTCGAACTACACCTTCTGGGCTATGAATTCTCTGACTCTGGTACACGTTTAGATGAAAGATTAGCGAGAAGTGATCGAGGTATAAATAGATTAGATCAAGCATGTCGAGAATATAAGAAATTTAAAGATCTAACACATAGGCATCTAGCTGATCAAGACTTAGAGTTTAAAGCTTTTGATAGAGTTGTTAGCAAAGATGCTGGTTTAGGTGAAAAATTAGCTTCATTGGGAGTAGCAATGGTGATGAATACAAAACGAAAAATGGGTTGGTGGTTATAATACTTGCTTTGGTGTGGGGTTAATAATGGGTTAAACACATTAGATGCATTCTTCTTTAACTTCATATATAATATAGTTTCGTTTATGATAAAGGCCAAATTTTATATTCCCACACATGAATTAAAATCATTAAACATTAATGACATATTTAATAAATCATAAGTTGAAAAGAAGCAAAGATGCTTGAAGAAGGGTCTAAATATGGGTCTGACATTAAGTCTAGCGCAGTTAAAGAAGTTGTGTAATCAACCAAAAATTAGTGGTTTCATATTTACAATCCTGCGATTCTTGCTGCATTTGGAGCTGTTGGTAGTCTTGCAGGTAGTTCAGCAGGTATAGCTAAGGCCTTAATAGATGCAAATAAAAAGAAACAAAAGTCAGAAGAACAAAAACGGCAGATTGAAGTTATTGAATCATCAATTCTAGCTAGAGGTAAATGTCTTAGAAGGAAACAGAGAAAAAGAAGCTTATAGTAATAAAAGGCGCTCACCAATTATAATATCGAACGCATAGCTAAAGAATTAAATATAAAACCCTTTAGAGGTGTATTCTTGGCGGACAACCTTCCATCTACACCACCAGTGAAAAAATAATGTGCTGTTGTTAACTTAGATAACTCAATTAATACTGGAACGCATTGGATATGTGACTTGTATGAGAATAATAAATCATATATTTTGGATTCATTTGGAGGAGTGCCTCCATAGTCTTTGATTGAATATTTGAGACCTAGCAATACAATAATTGAATATAATAGTGATCGAATTTCTCAACATTTTGATGATGTAATTTTGGGGCCATTTGGGTATTAAACTATTAAAGTTCTTATCTGATGGATCGTAATTTTCGTCAAGCTATTGAAAGATGGAAACTTGATTACTTAATGAATGATGAATGAGAGTATTAAATACTCTATATGTTAAAATGATTGTGTTGCATCTATCAGGGACCACACCAAAGCTTCGATTGAATCTACATAATGAGACTGATAATCAAAATTATAATTTGAAAGTGGGACTGATTGGATTCTATAGCATGTATCTAATACCAAATGTAACGAAAAATAATACCTACTTCTGTAAAGAAGAGAAACAATATTCTACCGGGTCAATATAATGCATCAACATTAGAAACAACATTACCCAAAGAGGTGCTTCTTATTGAAAATCATGTAACGCATCGCATGGAAGTTACAACATTTGCACAAAACTTTAATGTTGGAACCATTGGTAAGTTGTTAGGTTTAAAAAATAATAACGATCTCAAATCAGAAGAGACTCATGTGGGGCAGTATCTTCCCAAGTTCTTACGTACTGAAATATTTAATGTACGCCAAGAGGCATGGTTATAGCAAATGGGGACTATAAACACAAAGAAACAGATATTATAGCAACATTTAAACCATTAACAGAGTTCATGGAACCAATTGCTTATGAACCACAATATCCATTATTTTTCCCTATTCAACAGTCATATACGCTCTATAGAAATAAGTGTTACTAATGAATGGCTTGAACCAGTTAGTTTTGGTGGTGCGATAACAAGCACGATTCTTATGATCAAAGATGATTCTTAAATATTTTTTTAATATAATATAGTCTAGTTTAATTAATGATGGAGTTTATTGAGAGCTATGAGTACGAATCGTTCTCACTGAATTGTCGTACACTGAATAATTTAAATGAACGAAATAAGGATTTTCAGTTCGAAATAGATGTTGGTGACGGGTTTATTCACCTCCATTACCCTGATCTATATATAAAGTTCGAAGTTATTGGCAGGGATGCTAGAGTAACCTTTGCAGCGGGATCAAATATTAAATAGACAGATAATTTTGTTCCATATTTATTTTCTCAGGTAGAGATAGAAAGCATGGCACTGTTATTGAGAGAATCGATTATCCATGGATTACTTCAACTGCTATCGCTGCATGTCGATTCTCAAAGTCTGAGCTTGAATATTATAAGTCAGGTGGATTAATTAGTGATGAGATGCTTCCACGAAAAGAAAACACAGTGCTATTGCATACTGTTCGGTTTCTTCATTGACTATAAAGAAATTATGTGGAAGGGTAGTTTGTAAATAATATTTAAGAGGAGTGCAAATAATAATGTTTTATTTTATCTTTGGCAAACAAAGAAAGTGGATGGGCCTTTAGATAATAGCACACTACCTCATGCGGGTAAACTTGAGATCACCTCAATGGAACTGAGAATGCCACTTGTTGAATATGAAAAGAGTTATGCGATGAAACTAAAAGCTGATATATTTCGAAAGCCTGAAATACCAATTCAGTTCATACATATCAAAGTATTCAACCTCATGATTCTGGTTCTTATTTGGAATTTGATGTAACAAAACAATTTAATTCATCGCAGTTTGATATGCCCGATTTAATAATTATTCTCTTTCAAACTAGCCGTGATGACGATACACTGCAAAAGGATGCTTGTAAGTTTGACCAATGTAAAGTAAAAAATATTTATTTAAAGAATGGTCGTAATGAAACTTACACTCGTGAGAGCTTAAATTTAGATATCACAAAGGCTGATTATCTTAAAATGTATGATAGCTGTATGGCATTTAAGCGTGTGACTCAAAGGAATAGTGATATGTTCTATTCCCCAACAGAGGTTATCAAGAATCGCTCCATGTTTGTTATTAACACTTGTAAACGAAAATAAATTGTAGTAAATGAAAGAACGAATAGTAAAATTATAGTTGATTTTGAAGAAGCAGTGCCTTGGACAGTGATACTAATAGCTCAAACCTCGTATATTTATGACATTAAGAGTTAAAGGGTATAGGAGCAATTTTAACAAGAGTTTAATATTGAAACTCAACTCCACACATATATTATATACGATTGTAACAGCTACTAACATAAGAATAAATACTGACTCTAAGGAACTCGCAAGATCACTGCAGCAGTAACGTATACAAGCCATCTTTCATTCGTTTATACACCTTAATAGAATAATGAGAATACTCTTCTTCATTCACAATAAATATAAATATAGAAGCGGCTCTGGACTAGAATGTTTCAGTATTCGCTTGATGTAAGATGTTAGTTCAAGACTTGAAGAATATACATTACAGTGCAGTGCATCATAGCAATGAATGATTTATAGATGGTTGTGTGTTTCACTATAATGATAAAGTAGAAACGACTCTGGGCGATAATGTAAGGTACAATTCCGGTAATCGCCTGATGTAAGATTTAAAGTAGTTCTTAACGCAGTGCAGCATACAAATGTAAGTGTAAGTGGGAGTAAAGAAGATCAGTGTTGCCAAATCTAAAAAGTATGATTTATGTTTTATAGAAGCATTATAGAAATTATACAAGCGTTTCTAAATCATTTCTTCCATGTTTCAAAACTAAAGTTCTATCGTTCTATTGCTCTAAATCTCTCTCTCTCTCCCTCCCTCCCTCTCTCTCTCTCTCTCTCTATATATATCTATATCTCTATATATATATAT